>JAECUM010020738.1:12500-57500 GCA_016617855.1 Megalonaias nervosa | reverse complement strand
AATACATTTCTTTTATAAATATTCCTGCTATAGAGGATTCATCCTCTAAGGATACTGTTTGAAATATGTAGAATCGACAATCTCAACATCATGTTAGATTTATTTGTTCCTACTGGATCATCAGGAAGCGACTGCTCATATTCAAGTAATAGCTGATTTGATTCACTTCTTTCCAGGCCTTGTAGAGGTGAACATGTCTGGTCCAGACTTTTTAAAAATATTTATGAATTCCGAGGATTAATTTTACCATGGTCACTAAATTTAGATTGCATTCGATCATTTACATCGTCATTATTTGGGACAGGTACAACAAAATTAACTGAGTAATTAACGGGGCTATCTCTATAAAAATATATTAACATATTAATATATCAATGTTGTTTCTGTGTCCTCCTCACTGCGATGTGAATACTGCAATTTAAAACATTTACTTTCTTTTCAATTCTATACAAAAACCATATAATTTAGAACGAAGAGGATCTTGAGGTATGGGCAAGAGAGCCCGACTTCTATTATCAGGCCAAAATCCCCTTTCCTTTGTTTTTATGACATACCTTACATTCATTTTTTGACTGAGTAGAGTGATTAATTCTTGTTACTTTACCAGCCGTTTACAAGATATTTTGAAATCTGAAAATAGACAAGAAAATTAATCTCGGAATCTTCATTTAAAAGAACGCTGTCTTGTGATAACTTCAGTGGTCACGTACATTATGTCCAAAAGCCAGTTGAAAAAGTACTAAAAGGAAATGATTCTTGAACTGATTCCCAATCAGCAAAGAACATCAAAAGAACGCCCTCATCCGAATCGTTTCCGCTATCAAAGGAATATGACCGAATTATATTTTTTAATGCTTAATGAAATCATTCTAAAGCCCCTAAACTTCGAGGGTGATAAGTAGAAGATTTAAACTGTTGAATGCCTAATTCATGAACAACTTGTTGGAAAAATTCAAAGATAAAATTGTACCCTTGATCAGACAGGAATGATTTGGAAACACGAAAAGTGTAAACAATTTATCAAAACGTTTAATATGGTTAAAGTTTTAATATTTTTCAAAGGAATTGCCTCTGGAAATCTTGCGGACGCACACACAATGGAAAACAAGTATTTGTTGCATGACTTAATCTTAGGTAACTGATTCACTGAGTCTATCATTATTCTACTAAATGGCTCGTCAAATGCAGGAACCGGTTGCAGATGCGGTATCTTTTGATTGGTTTTCTCCCTTTTGACAATTGTGACAAAATGTACAGTATTTAGAAACATCACTTTTAATTTCCGATGTTTCAAGAGCTTGTGATAGGGATTATTCACTTCTAAATGTCCAGCCAAGGAAATTTCACAGGCTAGACTAAGAAGTTCCTGTGGATGTCCCTTTTGAATGTCAGTTTGATAGCCTGCTAACCAATCGTCAATATCTGGTACTTCAGGTGGTCTTCATTTTCACATAAGGACCCGATGATTCCCAAACTAAAACACTAAGACTTTTATGGTTTCATCTTTTTTTAATAGCCATCTGAAAAAACAGGAAATCTCAGGACATTGTTCCTTTTCGACAACGAGTTATAGTCTTTTGTCGTCACCCTGATTAGAATAGAGAGAATGAGTAATAAAACAAGGATCATTGTGATAAATATATATTGATCGATCAATGATAGTTGCAAAATTGACTTCCCCATAAGCCTGACCAATAAATGTGTCAGTTGAATGGATAATTTCCTGATCAACATCATTCCCAAGAGCACATTCTGCATTATCTCTGGTACCTTCACAAGCAGGATACAAATCAGGTATTTCATGCTCAAAAGGATAAGCTGTTGGATCCAAACAAGGCTTGTCAGTTATAAGTTGATTAACCGCATGGCTATGTGCAGGTAGGTCATTGCCTATGAATAAATGAATGACCGGAATAGGTAAAGAAGTCACTGCTCCAAACTTCAAGGGTTCTAAGACGGCGTCTGACACCAAATTGATACTCTGGAGAGAAACGTTAACAAAGCTACACTCTACTTCCTGATTAAGAACACTTTCACTAGGAGAACACTTCTCAGACAAAGGCAAAGTATCTGAAGCTGAAGCTTATTTATTTAATTCCCATTCCAGACGGATTTGTTTGTCTGTAGTTCCTTTATTTTCATATCAAAACCAGAGACAGACTTACTCAACAAACTCAAAATACTATCACTAAAATTTTAATTTCGCAAAAACAATGAGCCAAAATATTCTTTATCTCTTGTTTTGTTAAGGATACTTTCATTGCAGAAAGACCATAATGTCTCTCATGCTCAAACGTTTCAATGACTCTAACCCTAGGTAGGTTTGAAGCAAAGGTCTCCACTTTAGGCTCAAGAGTTTCTGAAAGATATAAATTACAACCTGAACCAGTGGCAACAAACATTCTTAACCAAAGTTATTTAAATCTAAATTGTAACGAAAAATTGTAATATCTCTGAAATGTTTCAAAGAAATTCAGATCTCGGACGAACGCCTGATGTCTGTTACGACTCTATGATATTAAACAAAGTAGCAACAGGAATCGAAAGAAAAGGTTTAGTTAACAATAACAAACATGGAGTGATGTATGGATGGATGGATGGATGGATGGGGGAATGGATGGATGTATCTATGTATGTATCTATGTATGTATTGTTATGTATATTTAATGTATATTTGTTAGTTTTCTCGACATGATTGTATTTATTTATACTTGTATTTTGGACCTGACCCTATCCAAAATCAATTTCATTGTGTACCTGACCATTAAGATTTGTCTTGTAAACATATACTACATAGTTAATATTTTTCTATGAGTGTGGGTTAAATATTAGGATCATTATCAATGGAAGTAAATAAGTTTATTTGGGCTGGATCTAGGACAGTGCAATTGCCCCATGAAGAACCTGTTGTACCCGATATTTCCCATTATCATAATATTAGTATTCAACCTTGTCTTGTCATTATAGAAATAAACATTTGACCATCAACTTGTTTCTACTTTTATGTCGTTGCTTTTAAAATAACGTTGCCACTATCAAAAGCAGCCCCCGACGTGTGAATGTCCGCTGACTTTCAAGCCATCGGACCGGCCCTACGAGTTTTACAACTTAACGCCGAGGGTCTCGGAGCAGCCAAACGAACCATCAGCAGCACTATAGATCACATCATAATGTTGACATAATCTGTCTGCAGGAGACTCATGTAGCAGACCAGGTGGCAGCACGATACACCAGTGAAGGCTTTGACCTTATTTAATCAACACCTGACTCCAAATTCGGCCGAGCTATGTATGCACGCTACGACATTAATGATGCTTCTTCAGTTTCCTCTACCAGATTCTGCGATGTGGTCCAGGTTGGAGGATACAAGATTGCAAATGTCTACAAACCACCCAGTGCCCACTGAGACAACAATATGCTTCCAAATCTCGAACACCCAGCCGCCTATAATGGCGACTTCAACAGTCATTACCCTGATTGGGGCTACTCACACTCCGATGAAGACGGGGACCACTTGGTAGAGTGGGCAATGACAAATGACCTACTTCTGACCCACGACTCCAAGCAACGTGGGACCTTTCACTCGGCAAGATGGCAAGTAGACTACTCACCGGACCTTTGCTGGGTCAGCTCCATTGGTGACCATTCTCAGCCAGTAAGCCAAACTGTTCTAGATGACTTCCCACACAGTCAGCATAGACCAATACTTATACATATTGGACTTGAGCTGCCAACTATACACAGCTCTTCACAGCGGAGCTGGAACTTCCGCAAAGCAGATTGGACAAAGTACGCTAATATAATGGAGCGTAGCATAGTCACTACACCATCTCACTTCATCCCAATCAAAGAATCCTACCACCGCTTCCAAAGAGCCATATTCAAGGCAGCCTCTCAGTCTGCCCCTCGTGGTCGTCGTCCAGTCTATACACCCTGATTGGATGAAGAATGTCAGGCTCTTCTCTAGGAGTATGAAGCATCTGGAGACCCAGACATAGCAGATCACCTGATCGATTCCCTGGACACTGCCAGGCGCACTCGCCGGGAGGAAACGACAGGAACACTCAACTTTACACGCTCCAGCCGGAAATGCTTCAGCTTGATTCGAAGACTTGGTACTACTCAGCAACCACCAGTTCAAGCTCACCCTGTTGTCAAGCCAAATGCTATAGCTAGCCACTTATTACAAGTGGCAAAAGCACCCCTGGAGAAACAGCACCGCCTTCAAGTACGAATGAGTGGAGACAATACTGCAGTCGGAAGTCAGATAAACTAGATCAAAATACTCTAGAGGCATTTACAACAACAGAACTTGAAATGGTGCTATGCAGCATCAAATCAGACAAAGCATCAGAATATGACAACATCCTGCCTGAGTTCCTGAAGCATCTTGGCCCGAAGGCAAAAGAATGGCTTGCTGCTTTTTACACCCGGGTTGTTAGGGAAAAGTGCATGCCGACGTTGTGGCATCATGCAAAGATTATTGCAATCCCAAAGCCTGGCAAAGATCCCCACAATGCGGCAAGTTATCGGCCGATCTCCTTGCTTTTAGTCTGTTTTAAGGTACTGGAGCGCCTGATTCTCCAAAGAATTGGTCCCGACTTGGAGAATATCATAACTGTTGAGCAGGAAGGCTTCAGGCATGGCCGTAGCACTTGCGATCAAGTCCTTGCCCTGACTACATTTGTTGAAAACGGATTTCAGAGGAACCTTAAAACTAGATCTAGCAGCGGGATATGACACGGTCTGGCATGAAGGGCTACTGTTGAAATTTCCAGAGTATTGATGCGCTGGAGAGTTGAGACAATTGAACTGTTCCTTCGCAACAGGCGCTTGAGAGTGCACATCAGAGAGAACTGCAGCTTGCGAAGGCGTCAGACTAATGGACTCCCACAAGGGTCTGTTCTTTCACCAAGTTTGTTCAATGTCTTTATCAATGACTTACCTGTAACACAGTCGCGCAAGTTTATGTATGCAGATGACATTGCTCTCGGGACCCAAAGTCGCTCATTTGCTGAGCTTGAGGATGTAATGAATAAGGACCTGGAGGATATGACGGACTTCTTCAAGAAATGGCGTCTACAGCCAAGTGCGACAAAGACAGTCTCCAGTGTCTTCCTCCTTAACAATGCAAATGCGAACCTTGGTGTGAATCTGGACAGATCATTGACATTCTACAACCAGCTGAAGAAAACTGCAGCGAAACTTTGCACTCGAAACAACATACTCTGCAAACTGGTTGGTTTATTCTGGGGCGCTAGTGCTCAGACACTCAAAACATCAGCACTGGCCCTCTGTTATTCGACAGCCGATTATTGCGCTCCTGTCTGGGCTCGATGATCCCATACTAAGCTAATTGATGTCCAGCTTAACACAACAATGCGCATAATCTCTGGAACACTACGTCCTACTCCTTTTCCATGGCTGCCAGTACTCAGCAATATTCCTCCTCCACATCTGTGTCGCCAGGATGCAACCACAAAAGTGCTGGCTAAGGTCTGTGCCAGTGAGAAACTTTCATCACCTCACATCCAGCAGTCCTCTTGACTTCGAGACACCCAATCTAGTTAGGTCTGATGCTGGAGGATATGACAGCTCTTTCAGCATGGAGCGTTGAGTGTATTTCAACAGATGTTGTAAATCACTCCCTCCTAGCTGAACCATCTGTCTGCCATCCCGGCTTCAACCTTCCACGTCATCTGTGGACCATACTGAACCGCATTCGCACAGGACAGGGTCGTTGTGCAGTCAACCTTATCCGACCGGGCCAGGCCACTAACTCTGCCTGTTGCTGTATAACTCTTCAGACCATGTCACACATTGTGAACAACTGTCCACTGACAAAGTTCCCCGGTGGACTGCAGGCACTGCATGTTGCTGATGATGACGCTGTTAAATGGCTGAGCACGCACTGCACACGATAATAATAATAATTCAGGAAACTGGCACATTAGCATATTGGAGACTACAGGTACATTAACACATACAAAATCGGAAGTTATGTGGAATACCACTGGAATTCAGTAGGAGTTATATACATGTGATAAATCATATAGGACTGTTTGGCATTTAATTCGCATTACTATAATTTCTTTTTAAATTTTCACTTTGCATTCTAGGGAATAAATTATTTGCTAAATTTGACAAAACTTGCTGGTTTTCGCTCTTTTATTTTACTTAGTTTAAGACAATAGAGTTGTATTTATGCATGCATGTATACATTCATGTATGTATGTATGTATGTATGTATGTATGCATGTATGTATGTATGTATGCATGCATGCATGCATGTATGTGTGTGTAGGTAGGTAGGTAATTAGGTACGTACCTACGTACGTACGTACGTATGTATGTATGTATGCATGCATGTATGTGTGTGTATGTAGGTAGGTATGTAGTTAATTAGGTACGTGTGTATGTATGTATATACGTATGTTTGTATGTACGTACGTACGTACGTACTTACGTATGCATGCAGTAATCTAGAAACCCAAAATTAATAAGTACAAAAGTACAATTTACGTGATTGTACTACAATACAGCTTTGTGTTGTACAATATACAGTATTCTAGAAACTCAAATATAATAATTTCAAAGCAAAATGGTTTTGACAGCAATATATTTGATATCGTGGATTAGATCATTAAAGATTATCGTTTACTTCATAGTTTGTATTATGATTCGAATCTACATGTTATATAAGAAGAAGCTGATTATTTCAACTTTAAAATTTTAAACTTGGGCGTTAGACAGTTTTAATAAATGCATTGCGCTGTGTTGGTTTTTACGTGATCATTTCTTTTGTTTTGTTGTTTGTTTGTTAATTTTTTTAAAGTTCATACTGAAGAACTAGCTTTGTTCTTTGCTTTCAATTATTGTGTTTACGTATACTGTCGGTGCAATTTAACGTTTAAGCATTCCAATATTTGAAAAGATACGTCTTTCTTGACTCGGAAAGTTACATGATATCTTTGAGGTGACGGTTTCAACCTACTACCTCGTGTAGTTTAAAATGAATGTAATTTTTTTTTTTTTTTATTTTTTTTATAGCTATTATATGATGTAATGGCGGATCATATCTCTGTACAGTCGATACATGAGATTCTATGTGGTTTTTTTTTTTTTTTTCTAAATCCGGTAATGTTCTGTTATAATAGATTCATACAAACCTTGCAAATTACATAACACGCATCATTATTAATAGAGTAAATTCTTGAAAGTTGCAATTTTATTTCATTTATATGCCTAAAAATTCAGTTCATTCTTTATTTTGTGGTTAAGGTTTTGGGCCGAAAGGATGTTCATTTCCGGATCAGCTGGTGTAGTGTATCATTGGGCAAATCACCTTTCTTTAACTTGCCACATTAGGATGTAACCTTTAGAGTGTTGATGATCTGTATCATATAAGCCATACAATTCTTTATTCCTTCGCAATCTACCTCCAAAAATGTCATCTATTTCAACTTGCGACATAAACTAATGAATTGCTATAATTTTAGATACATGCTTAGCTTTTTGATACTATTGCTTTTACAGCTTGATGATTCCCAACTCATCCAAATTGTAATGATCGTATCCAAAATTTGTATATGAATTATCGGAACTCATAATCATTCATACCGCAAAAAATATCTAAGGAGAAGAACTAAAGTAATTATTTTCATTGTTATTTTCATTATTATCTCTTCGAAAGTAGCAAAGTTATCTTCATCGTTTCTAAGACTCTACGTTCTCCCATACTATCATTTCAAGTTTCCAAATATTAATAGTCTGATATATTGATTCATTGTTTCTCACATTTCTAAATATGCGTTTGTTTCATGTAAAGAAAAACAGAATGAGAACAGATCTTTTTCATGTCCCAACGTGTATGTTTAAGGGTCTTTTCCATTGTAGAATAACGATCCGGAATGTCTCTATCTTGCAATTTGTTTGTATACTACGTTTTTGCTTAAAAAGAGGAATGTAGGTAAAATGATCTTTCGCTGTGAATTGTATTTGGATATGAATTAATGAAGCAGCTGATCCTATCGAACATCTGAGGAGTAAGCGAGTTCACTTTTATATATTGGTAGCCAAAATTGCACTTGATCTATATTGTTTCCAAAATAATTAGTTTTAATTTGTCAATATTTTATGAAGGATTATAAAATTCAAGACAATTGTGCATAATGATTGGGTGTCATTTCTTGGGCATTTTAATCTCATCTACACTGAAGTCACTAACGATGATTTCCTCCAAATATTAAAAACTCGCCAAATGCTTGATTTGTGAAGTGACAAACATCCGTGTGAATATTGGTGTTGGACAAGACAGGTGGCAGTGTACGTTTCCTGTCATTAATGCATTATTTAGAACGCATTATCATATTTTCCGTTCTGTTGCTTGTTTGTTTGTTTTTTTATAGCAAAATTCACATCTTTCTTTTTGGGGCATTTTACGTTCCTTTTATTTCTTTTCGTTGTTATCCCTTAGTATTTGTTAGCATTTATTAGCTGGAAACAGCATGAATATTACATATGATCTTCAGGGCTGGGCGTGAACTATATGGTTCATTTTTATTACAAGTGGAAAGCCTTAGAGAAGGTGTGTAAACGTTTTCAAATAAATTTTGATACCACGTGTATGTGCTAAGTTCTAGTGGAAACGCGAAACAGGGTTATTATATGTAATTGGAATAGATTTCATCCAGTCTTTTATCATGCAGCTCTTTGTCAAATGTTACATTTTGGATTTTTCTGTAACTTGTTTAGGGTCTGATCTTGGTGTTCATTCTATTTCTGGAAAGGGATCATTTGTACATCCAGGTTTAGGTGTGCCGCACGTTTTGAGTAACAATTGTTTTGCATCCGTGTTTTGTCACTCTGCCATTTTCGAGTCGATTTCATTCCACTTTGATGAGAATGACATGGATTAGTTAGCAAAACGGATGTAACAATGTAATCAAAAATCAGTTTTACTGTTGGCGCAACAGTTAATAGCGCCTTAGCATCATTTGTAACAAAAGAAGAGAAACGAAAACAAAAACATGAAATCCCTTATCGAAGGGTGCTTTGGCGTAAAATTAGTCGATTTCTATTGAGCGATATTTCGACGTCATTCAAAAGGTTTATATTTCTATAAATGGTGTCCATATCTGTTATGGAACTAAATATGTGGATATGTGAAGACTCTTTACACTATGATGTTTTCAGTCAGATTGCTGCAAATTGTGGTGAGTTTTTATTTTCTAAGACTCTCTTTCATTTATTTTTATTTTTAGCTCTGGTTGCCATATTTGATGACGAGCAGGAACCGTTTGAACAAATTTCAAAGACGGTATGCTTTCTCTACAATTTTAGCAAACTAATTTGAGCGGTTTTGGATAAACGGGTTACAAAGCTTCTTATTTCTAGTAACGGGTTATATATTTCACAATACAGAATGCCATGTATTACAATGTAAAAGCCCCTCTTGCAAGAATATTTGATATAAAATTCGGTTAAATTCTGTAGATCGGTTTATGAGTCAAAGACATTTAAAGGAGTCTCCTCTTTTAGTATCGGCTATTTTATTTGACGGCGGATGGTTATCATTTGTAACAATGGGCACCCTGTATTGCACACTGTTTTCGTTCCCATTTGGTTAAATGCTGTTGGACTGAGCTTGGGAATATGTCGTTCAAAAATGTCTCTGTTTTTACTAATGGCACTAATGATTCATGCCTCGACGGCAGCATTTGTATAAACCTAAAAGGCCTTCATGCCACTACCATTACTACAAAATATAACTGAATTCTGCCCGGCCATTTTTAAGAAGCATCCAAAAATAGGGTCATATCATAATCTCACTTGTCCATACGGCCGTTTGAGGTAAGTATCGCCCTGCCAATTGATCCTATAAGTTAGAGATTTTCAAAACCAGTGCTTCCTTCTTAATTCTTTTCTTATAGGAACCAATCTTTCGTCCCAACCCTGTTTGGTCAAGAGTAAGAATTTGAGCCGCTGATACCTGTGAATATGCGATTCGTACTTTGGGGTTAGGTCGTATAGTTTGAATAAACATGTTATGTGGCATTTTGACCTTGGAAGGTGTAGAAAAAAAACTTGCTGACGAATTAGAGTTCAGATAAGGGTTTCTCACAAGGAAAACTAAGTGACCTAGTTTCTGATAGGTTAGCTGTAATGGACCTGACCTTGTTGAAAATCGAGGATGATCTAGAAATGAACATTCGTCCCTTGTTCTGGATCTGAAATCGCATCTTACTTTTTATTTAAGGGATGTTTACATGAGAATAATTATACCTATCTTAAAGACCAGTCTTGGTGGAGTCATTTAGTTGTGTTAAATTATTATTTTAGACAATTTAATTATTTCAATTATTCATAGGAATTACATGTTCCTCATGAACTTCAGAACTAAGTAACTATTTTGGAATTACTGTATATTCATTTAAATGCACTTTGAATTACATCATTGTTATACACCAAGACTGTTAGGATGTCCAGCTATATAACTATAAACTTATTTGCTAGATTTTTAAAAACATCTTCTAGACTTTTACACTTTTCTGTTACTTAGTTTAAACTCATGGAGTCGTAACAAAAGTCATCAAATCGTGCACAACTATTATACCATAGCTCGATATACTGGAGGCTAACACGTACTAATATTCTAAGTGTGAAGAGTTCTTTAATATCAAGGAAGTTAACGTCAAGGTTTAAACGATTCTTAACCAGGTCATATCTCGAAAGTATCCTCCAAAATCGTAAAGCATCGATGAACACGATTAGTATAAATTTCAATGTTTACCCAGCTCATCCTGTGTACTGTTATTACAACACATTTGTCACAAGAATAAAGCTTCTTTGACAGCAATACACAATTTTCTGACTTGTGGACACAACCCGCGCCCAAATATAAACTACCCATGTTTTATGTTATCAAAAGATAACCATGGGTATGAAATATGAGCTACAATGGGATAAAACGATATTTCTGAGAAGAGGTCTTTGTTTTTAAACAAAATATGTCCATGATTGTGTGTCTTATCAATTTTTGCTGCTTCTACGCTACAGGAGCGTCTTAGGTAACGAAAATGGTACTTTCACTATCAATATTAGGCCTGATAATCACTCGTTAGTCATTTACATAAAAACTATGATTATTGGTTTGACCTACAGACAGAATATTTTCCAGGAGAATATGCTTTAAACCAGTCACATTCTAGTAAGGCAGATTCAATGGCTTTGTTTCCAGCGCAGGAAATTCCAAATTAATTGTGCTGATAAATTACAAAGACACTAAACAAAACATACTTGGCGTCATTTAAATGTTCTAATACTTCACACACACACACACACACACACACACACACACACACACACACACACCCATATATATATATATATATATATATATATATATATATATATATATATATATATATATATATATATATATATAGTAACTATGAATTTTGTAACATGTTATGGCCGCATAACTGAGTATATTGCAGGATCAAGGTGACACTAAACACATTAAATTGACGAATGGGTCTTGGCACCTTGTTAAATAGCTAGACTGTGATGGTTTTACTGTCCCTGGTTTGGGGTGTGATTGATTTTTAATTAGGGTATATTCAATAATGGACAGACAGATGGATTGGCAAAGTGAATTTGAGAATCTAAGTACCGAAAAAAAATGACAGTGTTGAAATGATGCAGATACAACTTTGTATCATTTTAAATAACTGTCATGAGATGAGACCTTCCCGGAACCATTTATTAAGAAAGCGCAGAAATATAAAGTGGTACTCAATGCTGGAAAGTTAATTTTCATCACTTTGATAAAATTAATCCTGATTGGCTAAGATAAATAAGGGGGATGTGTTGCCCAGAAGAAATTCAATGTTTTAAGTATTATCCCTCGCTAAATTGGTTAGTCTACGTTTTGCAAATGGCAAAGTCTTATCTTCGAGGAACAAAAGAAAGTATCTTTACTCCTTAAATAATTGTTCATTGAATGGGTTTGTGGACATTTGAGGGATATGGAACTTAAAGGTACAGATAGAGTCTGCTATGATAAAACAGAGCGAGTCTCGAAAGCACAATGTCATAGTCTCACTCTCATGCAATTTGTACTTTGATATGAATTTATTTGTTTTAAATTCATAGATCAATTTACCTTTGATAATTTCGGAATATGCTTGTTTACAGTCATTTGTCTAGAATGTTATACGACTCGTTTATTCTAAGAATTTCATGCATTACTTTTTGATAAATATTTGAGAGAATTGTGTGAATTTATCCGTCTAAAATGATATCAATCATATAGGATAGGAACTGATAATACTATGTCTGGAAATGTTATGCCAATGAAGTTCAGACATTTAGTGAAAAAGACCATATATTCTCCAATCACCATTACAATTTTCGAACGATTCTGTCGAGGTCGGGATTTTATTTTGTCTGTAGCTAAAATCTCAGGTCTGTAGCCAACACCTGGTGATATACCCCGTCAACACAAAGCGGACAGCAAAAGAAATTAAAAAGATATATGAGTAACGTGAAAAATATATTTTATTGCTCCCATACATCGATGATATGCTTCTACTTCAAACAAAGTAGTAAGACAAATATTAACGCAATATGATCGCAAAATATGCAGCGTCCTTGAATGGTTGTTACCATCCAGTAATATGTTATTTTCGACTAAACAAATGAATTCGACAAAACAACTTCAAGCAACACAAATCAGATGATAACCTCACTAAAAGCATAAAGGCTGAAAAAGTTACCAAAATGTTGTTTGTTTGGAGTGTTATGAAGATTAGAAAAAGTCACTGTCATTTGATTCTTTCCAGGTATCGAATTCAGATGACGGTGCACTTTTGAAACATGCTAAACAAATTAAAGTGCATCTTACTAAGATCCCCTAGGACTTTTTGGTCATTAACAGTCCGTTGAAGGCAAGTTATGTTGTAAACATCCCTAAATAGGGGTCACTGATCAATCTTTTCTGTCGCTAAATGGGACAATCATACAGTAGAATTGCTTGTGTGATTATGTTTTCGTAAGACTTTTCAAGAACATAAGTTTTGAAACAGCGAACCAAGACGTCGATTAAAAACAGACACCATCCGGAAGAGCAATGCGTAAGTATGTTCCATAGAATTACAGCCTGTACTGTTACCCATGTTTTAGATTGTGTAAATGTCAACATCTTGGAAGCTATTACTTCTCTGTTCATGACCACACATCCACAAAACAGAATCTCTATCATATTTTATAAATAGGGCCACTCTGCCTTCCGTTTTCGATGTCAGCTCATAGCTTGATGCTTCCTGCGATTCTCAGTACCATTACGATCTATTGGGTTTAAATTAGTTTTGTGTTACCAACAGCCATAATTTGAACTGAATAACATGGATTCTGACAGAATCTCTATGGTAATACAAAATCTGCAGGCTTCCTTTAAAGCATGTTGATGCTGCCACAAAAGAGATGGACTTTATGGAAGAAGCAACAAGAAACCAGTCGAAAGTTCAGTGAAAGTTACGTTTCCATCGTCAACACTGCAACTTTCACAAGGAATGACTTGCAATTAAAACATGATAATGAAGCTTATCTGTCCTCACTTCTTCTGAAGTAATCTTTTATTCAGTTATAGTCTGAAGTAATCTTATGTTCGATTGCGATATAAGCACAATCCCTGGGTACTCATTAACATTCTCACCACTGATTCTGAATACAAATATTGTATGCTATAATACTCTTGAGTACTCTCCTATATTTTTTTAAAAAGTACAACTTTCATAATATATGAAGATCGATGTCTTACATATGGAAATGCCAAACGGTGTCAAATTCTGTTGCTCTAAACTTCCCTACTGCATGTATATGCTATCTGCCAGCAATATTGTATTCTGTAGGGGAATTACTGAGGGAAATAATGGGTACAATAGTGGTCACATTCACTGTGGTATTGGTTTGTCCCTGGAAGGCAAGTGGAAAACTGTTGAGGTCGTAGGCTGCTACAGCTAATGTACAACTCATGAAAACAAGGATCAGCACTGCCAGAACGTTCACAACAATACCTATTTTCAACTGAAAATAAAAGCATATATATAAAGGGGTTATACATATTGTGTCTAAAATAGAACAATGTGATTGATATATTTTATGAGTTCCATTTCATCTCATCGTATTCATCCACATGCATGCTATCATATATGTAAACAAATAACGCCAGAGACTAAATGTGTCTAATATATCAGTAATATCATAGAAAAAAAAGACAACACATATTTATATTTTGTTACGTATATGTAATTAAATTGTTTGTTTGTTAGTTTTAAATTTATTTATTTTATTTTTATTCCATAACTTTGCAAGGATAACTTTATTCACTGGAATTGACATTTTTCCAGAAAATACAGTTCAGTTCTTTTTAGCCTGATAAACAAGCAGTAGCTAGAAATAATTTGATCAATCGGTGACCTAGATTCAGAGACAGTTTCGAATTTGCAGTAAACAACCTTTTTTATTTTATTTTATCCAGTCTTATAGTAAGATTCGTTCAGTAGAATCAGAGCCGTCCATGGCGTACGTGATAATTGGCTTATAGTCTTTTTGCGCCGTTCGGACTAAGCGATCACGTGACCCCATCAGGAGGGTCTGAATTGCGTTTTATTTAGGGCTAAAACTGAAGTTTCATAGTGATTTTATTTTGTCGCAATTTATACCTTCGGAGCTCAAAGGTGTTTTTGTTGTGACCAGTTTGAGTTGACGTTTTCTATTTTTCGGAAATAATAATGTATTTACCCTGGAAAATACGAGTGCTCATTAGAATTAATAATAATAATAATAATAATAATAATAATAATAATAATAACAATAATAATAATGAGGACTTTGTATAGCACCTAATCTTTAGAAGTTCTAAGCGCTTTACAACATTTACAACACTTAAAAAGCATATTTAATAATATGATTACAAAAAATAAAAACAAACACCACGAAATTAGAAAACAGAAAACATGCTTTAAATATTTAAGGTAAGGAAACATTATTAGGTCTTTAAGTCTGTTCCTGCAGTTGAAATAGGTGCGTTTTAAGAGCGCTCTTGAATGAGATCACTGTGTCTTTGTGTCTAAGTTCAGTGGGCAATTCGTTCCACGTTGCTGGGTCCTGGTATGCAAAAGAACGTTGTCCATAGGATTTCATTTTCATAGTGGGAATAATGAGAATACGAGTGTCAGAAGAGGAGCGTAAGTATCTTGCTGGTGTGTACACATGGGTGAGGTCAGATAGATATGTTGGACTGGAGCCCGTCAGTGAAACGTAGCACAGACAACAAATTTTGTGTTTAATTCAGGATCGTATGGATAGCCAGCGTAGGGTACAGAGCAGGGGGGAGGCGTGCTCTGATCGTGGTACTCTAAGGATGATCCGAGAAGCTGTGTTTTGAACTTTTTGAAGTTTCTGGAATAGATAGTGAGACGAACCAGACAGAATTGAGTTACAATAGTCCAGTTTTGAAAGTACTAAGGAACACACAAGAGTTTTAGTGGCATCAACTGAAAGATACTTGCGAATGGAGCTGATGCGTCTCAGCTCAAGATATGCAGCCTTGCATATGTTCATGACATGTTGATGCAATGGGAGAGTACTGTCGAGAGTAACACCTAGGTTTCTTACTGACTGTGTGAATTTAATGTTGGTGTTGCTGATATTTATTGTCTGAGATAAAGGATGTGAATGAGAAAGTCTTTGTGTTGTAATTAGAATGGCCTCAGTTTTGTCATCATTTATCTGCAGCTTGTTACATGTCATCCATGATTTCACATCGGAAATGCAAATCTCTACGCCTCGGATGGTAGCTTCAACTTCAGTTGGGTGGCTAGATTTGTATATTTGGGTGACATCAGCATACAATTGGTGAGACACTTGATGATGATCTATGACACTTGAGTGTGGCTGAGTGTATAGAATGAAGAAAACAGGTCCAAGAACAGACCCCTGTGGAACACCACAACACAGATCAACTGGACTGGAGTGTTTTCCATTTGCGGACACAATTTGTGTCCTGTTGACCAAGTAGGACTTGAACCATAGTAAGGCTGTATCGTGAATGCCAAATACATGCTGGAGACGGTGAAGTAATATATCATGGTCTATTGTGTCAGATGCTGCAGACAAGTCAAGGAGAGTGAGGACTGTAATCTTTCCACTATCCAAAGCAGAGAGAAAGTCACTGACTACTTTCAGAAGAGTAGTTTCACTACTGTGACAAGGGCGATATGCAGACTGTACATTGCTAAAAAGACTTTGAATTCAGATGAGATACAAGTGGGGATAGAACAACTTTTTCAAAGATTTTTTTACATGAATGGGATATTAGAAACTGGGCGGTAGTTCTTTAAATCGTTATGGTCGAGTGTTGGTTTCTTCAGCAGAGGCTTTACGATGGCAGTTTTGAAAAATGATGGGAATTCCCCGGATGAGAGAGAGGTTTTAATAACATCAGTTAGTGAAGTCAATATTGGATCTAAGCATTCAAGCAGCAGTGATGTCGGAATCGAATCAAGTTCACATGACTTTGGTGCACTCTTCATCACAACTATACGTACTAAATCCATAGAGACAGGTTCAAATGCTGCTAATGGTTGCCGCTGAAATTCTGTATCGCAACTGTATGGTGACGACGAATCAATTGAAATTGTGTTGTCAAGTTTCTCTCTGATGGTTTGTACTTTGTCACAGAAGAAATTTGCAAACAGGTCCAGAAGGTCAACTAGAGAGAAGGTAGTTGGAAGTGGTGTACATTTGTTCCTTGACATAGCTTGTTAGTAGTCTCGAATAGCTCTTTGCAGCTGGAACTTTCCGTGATCTTAGTACTGTAGTGGGCTGATTTCGCTGCATGGACTATGTTTGTGACATTCTTCTTAGCGGCTTCATAGATTTGCTTATGAATAGTGAGTCTGGTGGAAAGCCAAAGCCTCTCAGCTTTACGGCGGTCTCTTTTAGCAGTGCGAAGCTGGTCCCTAACACTGCTATACCACGGAGAACACTTTTGAATTGATACTCTGCACTTGGTTGCTGGGGCATGTTTGTCAAGCAATGAACGCAGGCAGTTATCGAGTTGTTCTGCTGTAGGAGGTAAGCTAGTTGTTAGGTTTGCCTGGATGTCATGCATTAGTTGGGTTCTGTTTATCATACGGAGGTTTCTCTTAGTAGCAAATAAAGGTGGAGGGTTAGGGACTGATACGTCAAGATGGCATATAATGCAGAGGTGATCTGATGCAAGTTCGTGGGACACCAGGGAGGACTGTAGAATATTATTATCAGATCTATAAAGAATCCAGTCTAAAATGTGACCATGTTTATGAGTGGGGCGGCTAACTGACTGTTTGAGGTTGAAAACATGAATGGAATCTAGGAGTTTTGATGTGTATGGGTTTCCAGGACAGTCAAAGTGAAAGATGAAATCTCCAAGAACAATCAGGTTGCCACCTATCGAATATCCATACTCCAGGAGATTCGGAAACTGCTCCAAAATTCTTGGACAAAGACATTTATTGGAAATTATTCGGAATTCTAAAGCCGGATTATTATTCGTGGTGATTCAACAAGGAACTGTTGACACATCAACACAAAGCAAATTATAGAAGACGTCATCGCCTTCCATCTTGGAACTTCATCGAGATTCGAACTGTGATTCACTTAGGACTTTTTATTGTTAGGACTTATATTTATTAATTCTAGGATTAATTTTGGATTAAGATTCATAAACCGTAAGTCCTGTTTCTTATTTTTACCTTGTTTTTCTAGGGAAATAAATGATTTGTTAAATTTTACAAAGCTTGTTGGTTTCACTCTTTTCTTTGTTACTTTTGTACGAGCCTAGAGACGTAACAATTTGTTTGCTCTCATGTTTTACATAAAGAATCAAAAGAACCAAAATGTCTCTAGAAAGCAGCTGAAAGTTGGGTTTAGATACATGTGGATGTTATTTGAACTTTTCACATTGTTTTCAAGATGTTGGACGATTAATTGAACATTTTTGGCTAAGTGTCATTGAGGCTATCTTCCCGCGTTAAGCATGCTAAACTGAATCTGAATAATGTCGGAGAAGGTGACCAGTAGACTGCAGTAATATGTTTTGTAAGACTTACCATGTCTTTGATTTGAAGGTATCCGCTGGAGAACACTATAGCATTAGGGGGAGTCCCAACCGGAAGTAGGTATGCAAACGAGGCTGAGACAGCAACTGGTATCATGAGGTACAATGGATTTATCTGAAGACGAAGAGCCTGACAAAAGAATAAAACTCTCGATATTTGGGACAAAGTTACGTCGATGGTAAAGTTTGTTGTTCATGTATGTATATCAGACTGCATTTGTGTGTGTGTGTGTGTGTGTGTGTGTGTGTGTGTGTGTGTGTGCTTGAGATAGAGAGACAGAAAGACAGAGAGACAGAGAAAGTTTACAGACAAGTTGAAATTCAAGTGGTGTGCAAATACTGGAGCTAGAAAATGAAAGTTATCATCGCTGATTTATCACCACAATGTGTATAAATACGTGCAATAGAGCTGTATCTACTACTATATTAGACGCCTTACAACTAGCTTAACGACCCCAAATATCTACGTACCTGAAATCAGTTCCAATTGCCAAGAATATCTTCCGCAACCAGATGCTTTAAAAGGATCGTATGTGATCACCAGTTGACATTTAACGTGATCTCTCCTATTGAAAAAATGCTACTCGACGAGTGCTTAAATTAGGAAAGAACTGTCACAATATCTGTCACAAGTCCCCGTTCGGGTCATTGGGTCGGATAGCTTAGGTAGAGGAGCGACTGGCTGGCCATCGGGATATTCGGGTTCTAATCCCAACACATTTGATAGCAGCGTTAGGATCTGCCATATCAAGATAAATCGGCTATGGTGGTCTTTCGCTCTGAGTTGGAAAAGGGTCGTTGCTGCAGAAAAAGTCACGAAGACGTGCCTCTCAAAGGGAGTGGAATGTGTCACGTAACCATGTGTGACGACAAAACGATTAGTATATGTATTAAAGCGCATAGCTAATATTCGCGAAATCTGGGTTCGAATGCCGGTTGGCCGTGCACATCTTTTCCTGTAATACAACTTTCCAACGATATTTGAAAAGATTTGTATGCATGAGAGATTGTTCCAGTTGAAAATAAGTAAATTAGGTACAAGTATTATTCCTAGCAATTAGGGTATAAAAGTCTCGCTCGACAGGTATGTCCATTAAGCTATATGTATTTTAAACTAATTTGATTCTGGTGTATAGGTATATGAAAATGGCAATAATGATACCCCATTGTGCAACGTTCTGCAGCAATAGTTGTCATTGTGTTGTGGCAGTTCCTCTTAACCAACAAAAGCACCATTGTATGACACAGACCGCCTAATTTAAGATAAACATAACGATCTCAACATTCTGAGAGAGAAATGGAGAACTTGACATTTGTTTCTCGTTAATTAAAATACAAACCAGATCGGCCGCGATCGGCAGGAATATAGTTGCAGTTGCAGAATTGCTGGTAATATTGGTGACCGCGGCGACTACAAAAGCTAGAACAAGAGAGATAACCCAAGGAGACAGTGTTCCCAGCACTTCGAGCTTGGTACCAATCCAGTCGGATAACCCGGATTTCTGTAACAGAAAATAAAATGGCACACAGCAGTTGCATATAATATAGCAGAATTTGATCTGGTTTCGGTTACCTTCATCGCGGCCGCCATACAAATGCTGAGGCATAAGGAGTCAGAGGAGATAAAATTCAGTTTTGTTTTGAAAAAAAGAATATATATTTCTCGATCTCCTTGAAGTCCATCAATGATTTGTACACTCTCAAACTTATAATGTATTATATGATAAGATCTATTAGATATACCGTAAGTTGACTGTCATAACTGTTACATAATTTTAACTTGTAATTGTGTTATAAGTTCTTGACGATACAAATTCATCGCATTCTCTCCGTCCAGAAAGTAAAACACGTCGTCAACAGCACTAGCACTCAATGATCACAAAATAGTTGATATGTCGAACTTGATTCTGGGGTATCTGAGCATTTTTAATATATATGTGGCTTAATCATAATACTCCCATTGTATATATATAACTTTGTATACCTACAGTGCATCCGTCCGCCAAAGCGAATCCGCCACCCATTAAAAGCACAACATCCCACGCTATTTCCTCGTTTACTATTTTCCAAGTTAACAGTGGTGTGAAACCTTGCTGAGAGAACAGTTTCTTCTCCGTTGCAGCTACTGAAAAATGTTTCATTTCCGTTATTCTCCGAAACAGATGACATAATAACATGTTGTCAGTAATGAAGACGAGTAAATTGTTTTCATGATGCTATCTATCACGAGACTTAGAACTTCATTTAGCTCAGTTAACACTCCCGTTGTTGTTTATTAAGGCAAACAATTTTCAAATTATAATTAGAAACGATACAATGTTGTGGAGGTATATGACTGTTTGCAAAAGAACTAGAATTAATTTGTTAATAAATATTACTTTTTATTATACTTCAAAGTTTATGTCGTCTTGAAAGAGTTTCTCGACGATATTTCATTGTCATTTTTTGTTGATGGACTACATGTGTGATCGTACAATTTACTTAATTGATGTACAAAAACGTTATGCATTCAACTCTAAATATTGTACATTTTCTTGATTCCATGTCAATACTGCACAGATCCAAAATAGCCTGAATAAAATATTTGTGTATAGACAACTGGCATGCATGGTATCTTTTGTCATAAACCAGTTTATAATTTGTAATTGTACCAGTTTTTTGCTGGTTTTTTTTATTTGTTTGCTTGGAAATTATAATATGTGATTTTTCCAGTAAGAGTGAAATGTACCAGGAAGTTTAGGTACTCTATCATTTTTCGCCCGACAGCAGCAAAACCAACGTGGAGGGTAAGCCGGTAGTACAAACATGATGACGGATATAAAAATGGCAGGAGTCGAATCCTTCACAAAACTGTAACGATGAAACAAAGTATTTGAATTTCGAAGGAAGTCTATCACCACAGAGAGAGAGAGAGAGAGAGAGAGAGAGAGAGAGAGAGAGAGAGAGAGAGAGAGAGAGAGAGAGAACTTCTTGCATCCTGGATATTTCCAAATTTGGTAACTATATTTTATTTGATGCCCTGTCGTCTTCAAAATTAACACTCTTGCTTTTGTTTATGTTGGAGAAAATCAAAACTGTTACTGATATTGCAGAAATGCCAACAAAATAAAATGTTGTCCTTTTTATATTCTGGTGCTATATTAATCACATGAAACTTTATTTAATTTAATGCCACTATACCAACTTAAACATGTTGACTTAAGGTCAAGGTTAATTGCATTTTGTATACGTAATCTCATGCTACAATCCTGATATCGTGAATATCAAGGACGATACACACTGGTAATCACATCGTGAATGAAAATTTTTATTACATCTGAATATTCCAGAAATATGCATGCATCTGGCAAAGCAGTACGCTTCCAAGGAAATAACAGAAAACAAACCAACGATAACTGTTTACTACTACTAGTACTTATAATATTATTATTACTGTTATTGCTACTTCTGCTACATAAAGAGATGAAGCAGACGCAATTGGTGATGGGAGAATAAGAAGAGAGTAATAATTATGTTGTACCCTTTTGGAAACAAAACTCCCCATCCATCGATGAATTGTGGGTCTCTTGTGATCCAAAGAAGAGCAAGTAAAATGAAACACACGGCAACGACAACCTCTGCAAATCTTAATAATAATAATAATAATAATAATAATAATAATAATAATAATAAGAAGAAGAAGAAGAAGAAGAAGAATACTAGGAATAATTGTTTCAGGATCATACAATACGAATTTCGTCTCAATTTAAAGCCTTATGATTATTAAATGTTGATGGTGGAACGAATATCACGTATTTGCCTGCTGTAGTGGGGACGCATAACGTAAAGTGGGAGATAATCACACCCTCTAGCTACCAATTTTACGATAATAGTTCATCGTGATGCTTAGGATACATCTTTAATTATATCAGATATATTTCAAATATCATCCGATTATTAAACCGGAAATAACTGTCACCACCACTCAGACCTGTCACAAATTTATTCCTACAAGAATTTAAGAGACGTGATTAATATCAGTCATCCAGATTGTCCATCTTGATGGTTTGCAAGAGACACGCAGAATATATATATCTTCTTTTCATTTGGTTGAGTATCGATTTCTCTTAATTTAGAATACTAAACAAATTTTTGTTTCAATCAAGATATTGTTTATATTGAAGTAAATGAAATATTGGATCAAAGTAAGTACTTAAAAATGCAAACAGTGTATGGGGTGAGTGGGGGCATATTTGTGTTGGTGGAGCCATAGATATCATTATCATATGACTATCTTAATAGGATTTTGCATACGATTCCTCTGCCTACAGTGTCTGTAAAAGAAGTCATTATTTTCAGTATATGTTCATGTAGATTTTAAATGAACAAAGAAACAAACAAAAATTACGTCATGTTCCCTAAACTGATATACTCCATCCTCAAATGTTTCTTCACTGCGTCCCAGGAACGATTGTCTTTCATACAGCATAAAAATCTACCAGGAAATAAAGCATACAAATATGTGTAACGGTGTAAAGTGTACAGATGGTTTAATTCTTTTTTTTTAGTACACAAACAACTAAAACGATAGTTATATCAGACAAGACATGAACTTATGAACTAAGCTTCTTTTTATGACAGTCTGGCATTTTGACTGTTTAACCAATTGAAAAAAGCATAGAGCAATAAAAAAAATCAATGATAAAAATCTGAATATCTCACCTACAAACCAAAAGCAATCAATGAAACACTAAGGTATAAATAGGTGTCTTTGTGGGCACATTAAACGCAAACGGTGCTCTGTCCAAATTGAATTACCCCATTTACCAAAATGTAAATAGTCCAAAAGATACAGCTGTCTGCTCTCCAGACTATTTCACTATTACTATTCGAATCTTTGATATTGAACAACAAAAAAGTATGCAATTAGATATTATGTTATGTTATTGTTTCGCAATTATTTGTTGTACTTCCTTTGTGACGTCCGCATTGGAAAAGGCATCCGCATACCTAGAAAGCGCTTGGCCAGTTTGTATGACTTATTGTAGCGGTCTTTGTAATGTTTGTTTGCTCTTTCTTTCATATATATATATATATATATATATATATATATATATATATATATATATATATATATATATATATATATATATATATCTGTGTGTGTATGCGTGTGAGTGTATGTGTATTGGCACCGATACAATACGTCGATAATTCGATTCATATGCATATAAATTCATAAAAGTGTATATTTATTTATGTATATAAATGATCAAATTATCTTTTCCTTCCTATCTGCATTTCTGTCTGTCTGGAAAGAAGAGCCATATACCGTTTCCTGAGGTACCAAAGCTGCAACCAAAGCCACGTCATCATGAACACAAACAATGAGGTAGGTAGTCCGAAGATCAGCCAATTGGCAAACGTCAAACCAGGGTCTAAATTATAGCGCCTGTACAATCTAATTCGAAAAATAAAACAATTAGAGATGAATATTTCGTGAATAATAGACGATCTACATATAAAGTGGGATAAAAAGTGGAAACTAGTGAAGAACTAAGTTGTTATTGTGAAATATCCCAACGTTTGAAAAAAAGGCACTAAAAAGCGACTCTTTTTTTCTGCAACCATTGTCACTTAGCAGCGTTAATCAATGCAATTTTCAGATATATGTAAGCAGGACAGATGTATGTATACTAAAATATTACTCCTTCGGGACATCAGGGAACTCAAATATTGACAAGTACGACTGAAATTAGGGTGCAAGCTTGACTTACATCTGTAATACTGTTCCTTGCGTGAAATAGCATCAATACTATTTTAAACAAAGACAACGATAGTCCGTGTCATTCAGTATAAAAAAAAAAAAATTGTATTCAACATCTGAATTCTTTTGTGTTTATTTCACAAATCATGCTCATTCACTCCCCTACCATCTGGGTCTTTGCATTTTGCAAACCTATTTAGCAGAAGAAAAACCAACATAAACCCGCCTTATACGGAATTATATACTTTAATTTTCTCTCCAGTACTTTTGCAACAGTATCACTAAAATTGAAAATTTATTTTATTTATGTGCAATGTTTCAAACCTTTGCATGGCAATGAGACGTTCTGGTTACATTGTCATAATGACTCAGTTTTGTTCTGGTCAAAATACAATTTAGTTCTCCTTACCGTTTGATTGTTTGGGGAAACGTGAAATAAGGTCACATTTACATTTTATTGCCAGTATTTTTCCGACTTACTTATCAATATGTCCCTTTAAAATGATATTAGGAGGAGTACCGGTCAGTGTGGCTATACCACCAGCATTAGCTGCATACGATATACCCAGCGCAAAGATCTTAGCTAACTCGTGAAAATCCCTTTCCTTATCAGCTCTATTTTTAGGTGTATACTCTACAGTTTCCTTTTGATTTTGTGCTTTGCTCCTGAAACATAATAAAACATTATATTAACTATAAATACATAGTTAAATACATTTGAACTTCGAAATGCTTAACTAAATTGGTTATATAAAAACGACAAACATCCATGACTTCAACTTAGAAGAAACTGACAAATTTTTAATCAAGGGGACAAAATGATTTGCTAGTTTCAAAGGGTTGTAAATATTTGCATGTACCAGTTCAAAAGTCACTGTGGTGGTTTAGACGAAATAAGGAAAACAGATTCATGGGCAATAAATTATACGACAATGTATGTAATTGCAAATATTGTCAGAGGTTACTAATTAGAGTGACGTCAGTGCCAGGTTTTGTAGGTTGCTATTGAGGTTACATTAAAGTCAATGCCAGATGCTGGAGTGTAGTAATGAGAGTGACTTTAATGCCAGTGGCTGGAGGTTACTAATGGGAGTGCCTTTAATGCCAGTAGCTGGAGGGTACTAATTGGAGTGACTTTAATACCAGTAGCTCGAGGGTAGTAATGAGAGTGACTTTAATGCCAGTAGCTTAACGTAGTAATGAGAGTGACTTAAATGCCAGTAGCTGGAGGGTACTAATGGGAGTGACTTTAATGCCAGTAGCTGGAGGGTGGTAATGAGAGTGACTTTAATGCCAGTAACTGGAGGGTACTAATGGGAGCGGTTGTAATGTCAGGAGGATCAGAGGTTTACGGTGAATTCCTTTAAGAGCATTCAAGTTTGTAGCTTTACGAAACTGACGAAAATATAGATTAAATTAACTCTGTGAGGCTTAAAGAACTCCTACTGCCAGAGGCATTCCAGTCTCTCAGTTTCTTCAAAATCGCCAGAACAAATACCCACGAAAATATTATTCCTGGATGGCAGAAATGTGTCTTACAAAAACACCTTTCTTATCTTCTGTATTCATACACACACACACGAGAGAGAGAGAGAGAGAGAGAGAGAGAGAGAGAGAGAGAGAGAGAGAGAGAGTGGATGGGGAACGTTGCTTAATACTGAGAATCTCTCTCTCTCTCTCTCTCTCTCTCTCGATCGATCGATCGATCTTCAATGATCATCGAAACCTTCAAACGAGGGCAACTTGATGTAATCAAAAGATACTTAAAAAACAACTGCATGTGGCAATTGTTTGCTATTATTTTGAACAATATACCTATGTGCCGAAAATTATTCTAGGCCATTATATGGCAAGCGTACGGTTTAACTTAATAGAGACAGTCACCTGAAAAGTAAAATAAATGCCTCTTATGAAATATGGATACGTAATAAAGGCTGATTTCTAGCGGCGTAATTTGACGCAAGGGACAGTGACAAGGTAACTGCTTAATTCTTTATTTCCACAGTAATATGAACTCAGGAGCCACGACTACATCATAACAGTTCATTGCTACAGTAATATGTTGTAAAACTCAAAAAGGTAAAGTCAGGTGATTGCTTAAAAGAGGTGACCTCTCAAGCAGGTTTGACTGTAAACTCATTGTTAAATTTACCTCAGAGGTATTCTTTCCATTGATATTCCATGGAGCACTGTCATGATTTCCACTTCATTGTCATCTTCGTTTCCATTTTCACCGGAATGGTGGGCTTCCTCTATGTCTATCGGATATACAAGAATTTAATATGCAAATTCCGTTTCTTGATTGACAAAAAAACTTTTATCGGAACTCGTACATAACATATATACAACTGTTGAAGGTGAATGAATGATTGACTTTACAAAGCAATATAAGTTTTAAAATAGTCTGGGGAAGACATGGACTTAAAATGTATACTATAATACCTAGTTACATACTAAATATACATGTGGTTCCATTTTAATGGATACGTAGTCCTTTCAATGCATGGACTTTAGACGACAGACTATATTTAAACGGGACAGAGTAGTAAAATGGATGACATTTCCCAAGACACTCATCTTGTTACTTAGCTATACCTTATTTGATGGCTACATCAAACTGATACAAAGTCTAAAAGTAAGCAGTGGATGTCTCGGAATTATCAACAATTGCACTACTACAAATATTCCAGCAGTAACCGATAATATCCAGTGGTATGACTTACTGTTGAAACGTAAAGGATGCAAAATAAATGTAATACCAGAGTTGTAAGGCAAGAAAACCAATCAAGGAAGACCCTAAACAATAGGCACAACATCTCAAACCTGTAAAACTGTGCATTCAGCAAGAAGTTAGAAAATGGAAGATCATTTGCATATTATTGTGTGAAGAAATAAACAGACGAACTTTTATGATTGTGTGTAGCGCTGTAACCTACAAGCATTTAATTCAACATGCGAAGATTAAAGTATATTAACAATATGAGAAATGCAACTCTAAATATACGGAAAGTGTGTGTGTGTGTGTGTGTGTGTGTCTGTGTGTGTGTGTGTGTGTGTGTGTGTGTGTGTGTGTGTGATTTGGATTTTTAACGTAGCTTGTAACAATTTTTCAGTGGTATTGCTACGATGTCTGCAGTGTGGCAGTTTATAGTGATGTCTAGCACTGAGGCATAATGACGCAGACATGAGGCATCGTGTCCAATCCAGTCACATTATCCTAACACCAGGCCGACCAATCCTCAAACTAACCTCTTAATGCTGAGGGCCAAGTCAGGCAGCTGTTAATACCATTTTTATAAGTCTTTGGTATGACTCGGCCGGGGTTAGAACCCGCGAACTCCCGCATCCGAGGCCGATGCTCTAATCACTTAGGACAACGGAACAGTTTATACTCAAAAAGAAATAGAGAAAAGGTGATGGTAACAAAGCAAACGAGAAACAATACACGAAAGAAAGAATTTATTTGATGTTTAGCAATTTATAACAATTCAATAATGGCGATCAGATTAAAAGTACTAAGAAAAGACGCTTCTTATCCATGTTCCAGAACTCGGTTTAAAGCTGTACTGACCCCAAGATTGCGCATATTTCAAGATGAAAGTTTAGCACACTGAAATCTATTATTTCGCACACTAGCCATTAAATATTTTTGATAACGTATACTTCAAGATTTCACAGCGGTCACTTTCTCAACAGATACAGAGCAGAGTAAGATTAAAACTTCTGGCAGAAGCGATTCAGCTTAGCAGTACGAGTGGTAACGTTGATGATGCGGCATATCATATTGTCATTTAGCTGATCCTAGCATGCCAGAGTTAACAATATTTTTGTACACGCCACCTCATGTGTAAGTCATTCAAAACTTTTGGTAAGGTACGTTGGGGAGAAATAAAGTTTTGTTTATAAATAAACACATGTTAAGCTTACAACCACAGTGATCTTAACCTTTGACCTGTGACAGCCCCAAACTCCAAACAATTATTTTTCAAGAGCAAGCTGTCGAGAAAGTTGAACCGTTGTTAGCGATGTAAATGTTATAGTGTGGAAACCAGTTTTCATGTTTAAGTTACAGTCATCTTAACTTTTCACCTTCTTACATCACAACTGTTAAGTCATTACCATATTCCAAGCGAAAGTCACTGGCAAGGTTTGGTTTGGGTCTGTAATAAAGAACTTTGTTATTGTGCAGAAATCCGTTTTTCTTGTTACTGCAACATTGTCCTTTATTGTTTACTCTTTGATCTCCAAATCAATAAGATTCGCTCATATCCTATTTGCAGCGCATCAACACAAATTGGTAAAGATTGATGGTCTTAAACTACAGAAACGGAAAGGTAACAGACGGAGAGATGTACAGACGAACATAGGTATGTACGGACGGAAAATGTTCCAGCATTATAAGATCTTCTATTTTTTTTGGGGGGGGGAGGGGAGCAGAAAAATGTCGGACGAAGTTATAAGAAGATTTATTTCCAGATATTTAATTTCATTTAAAGAAAGGAAATGCGCCATAACCTGGCTAAGCCAAAGAAAATTGTAATGACTGACAAAATCTCCATAGACGGCAAATCACACAAGAAGCAGAATTTGAGCAGAGATTGATGTTGGGAGATATTTGGATAAAAGTTTAGTGAAGTCTGAAGTTCCAAAACAAGACAAATTCATTCTTGGATGAGTGTCATGTTTAAAGACGTAGTAAATTAACGTTTAGCTTGTTGTGTGCCTGAATAATTGTTGCGCTAATGTACAACAAAGTTAGCTAAATTCCAAAACACATTAAAAACCCCAAACATTTAAATTAATTACTTTACCAAATGAAGAGCAAACTCAATTTCCAGAAATTTTCTGAAATTTAAAAGTAATAAATTGCAAATTAGAGAAACAATGTAACTAACACCATCTACCATGGAGCTATAAATCAGCTGTTATCTTCATTTACGACATAATTTGGGGGAAATAAAACATAATGATAAAGTGGGTAAGTTCCCGAACTGACATGGAATTCATTAATGCCATAAACTGGTATGTCGAATTTCACTCATCCAGTCTATAACTGACTACTTGATAACACGCGGGATACACTAGATAAAACAATTAGGAAATTAAATACCGCAAGCCGTAAAAATGAGTACTTTACATTAGAAAGTTGAACAGCAAGTGAAGGAAATCTTAAACACATTGCTGATCCACCAAAAACAGCTTGATAAGCCTGTTCAAATCCAACGGTTACAAACACGAATGCCAAAGGAGCTATTTGTTTTATATTAGAGAGAGAGAGATAAAATACAAGCTGTACCGTTTTGTATCCTAAACTTCGACAGATAATTATATTAATATCAGGTTGCAACAGATCACTTAAATTAAGAATGATTTTCTTAACGTGGTCGAACATTACAGAAGTGTTAGAAATAAATAAAAAGCAGTATAATCGATATATTGAACTTGGAAGAGGTTAACATAGAGGCTGTTTCCAGTGGGAACGGAATTGCAGATGCCAGTGCACGAATCGCATGAATGTCGACATGATTTACACTTTCTCTAGCATTTACTTGGATTGGTGCAGCATTCCTGTGGTTTGGTGAATAGACGTACATAAAAACATGATATAGGGCAAAGTTTAAAAATACAACGAGGTACTGACCTATGCCATTAGTAAACAGTGCTTCATGACACTTTGAGTAAGGCTATAAGAGATGAAAAGAATGACGAAGAATTCGATAGAAACCTGGTACAAAATATACATGGAGATTACAAATGTAGTCAGGAACAAAATAAATAAGAAGGAGTGTCAAGATAATGGAGAGCTGAAAGATTTTGGACGAGGCAAAAACCCGAAGGAGAAAGAGGTTTTGGAGAATCTTACATGAAACATGAAATCTAGCATTGCTACACCAAAATGATATAAATTGTCGCGGAAAGCTTAAACTCTCGGCGGCATAAATGTCTCACAGACAAAAAGAAAGCTAAAGTCCCAACGAAGGATTCAGTGATAGGGACATCTATTTGACTAATCCTATTGATGTTAGAAATGGAAAAAAAAAATATCCAATTCATTGCAGAAAATAGAACTTTTTGATGATTGTTACAATATTTACATTGAACTGACAAAGCAAATATTCTTCTACATCAACGACAAATTTGAGATATAGGTCCTGACCGTTGCTAAATCTGATATGTAGATGAACAAAGTCAGAGATGAGATTACTGAAGATAAGAATTGTATAAAAAAATATTGCTAATAAGTGCTTGATCATGAAAAATTAAAGAGTATGTATAAACAATTACAACTCTATAAAGTTATGATTCAAAAGGAGTTATATATATATATATATATATATATATATATATATATATATATATATATATATATATATATATATACCAATGCTGATGCGGTTTTTATGATTGTAGGACCCAACCCTTTTTAAATTGTCTTCGATCATAAAGAAGCCAAAACAAAACAGAAAGAAAACAAAAACAAATTAAAACAAAACAAAACGAACAAAAAAAAAAAAAAGAACTAAAAATGCTAATAGTTTCTATGACTATTATTTTTCTTGCTAGATTCTCTACTTTCTATAAATGTTTTCCGTAGATATATTATGTTTCTACAATGCTAATCATCAGCATTAACTTTTGTTGACACTACGCAGCTATATTTGTTTGTGCAGAGGCACTGTGCAGCACCATTACATACATATATTAAATATGAATAGAGCATTCAAAACAGATTCCAAATAACATGTTGACAGGGAACAAAGTAATATTATTCGTTTGATGTTGTATGGGGTAGTATTGACGAATTCGACAAAAATAATAAGATGTGCGAGGAAACTTTGATTGAGTTGGACTAAACGTTACCAACGGATATAGATCCATGCAAAACTCTGGAATAGACAAAACGACCATTCTGTATTGCTTAGTATTCATCCCACCTGACTGGCATTGGTAAAAATATGGAGACATTCAAAATTTAATTCAACAACGGATATCAGTACAAATAATAGTGCACTTAGAGCTTGAACATATCTCTTTCCAGTATGATGCGATTACGACAGATTAGCTAATGATACAAACGGGGGCGAATTTCTTTGTTATTACCCATACATAACTAAGGTGATAATAATTGATATCACAGCTAATGCAATCGTAACTAATGCCACACTTCATTCGCCAAAAATGAGCCTAAAAGAACGTCCGATACTGTGTACGAAAGACACATAATCTAAACAATGGCTATAAAAGATCATGTTTTATTCTCAGGGGACCCATCGAACCAATGGGTTCAACAGTATATTTCTTTAATTATCAATGATACACGTAACTCAGTAATGCAAACAATCAGAATGCAGATCACGATATTATCTGGCTTGATTTGGGAAGTATAACACGATAATAAATTTCATGTTAGCGATAAGTCAGTAATGCATATACATACAGATCACATTACAAGAATAAACATTGTTGTCTTAGATATGCCCTGGTAAACAGTCAAAAGAATCATATCAAATTTATACTACTTCAAAAGTTCCCACTCACATAAATGTATGATACATTACAATGTAAGTTTCATATTGCGGTATTTTAGTGAGCGTGACAATTATAACACGAATGGTGTAAATAATCACATAACATGCAGGAAGACGAAATATAAAATTGAAAGAAATACACCACCACCAGTTTGCAACACAATGATCTATCTGACATATTTACTGGATCGTCTATTAACCATATAATATCCCTCAAGATGGAAAGAAAAACTAGCACAGAATTTTGTCTGGTACATAAATAATGCATTCGAATGGGACTAATTACATAAATATATGTGGTGTTACTAGTTGCGGAAAGACAATGTTTGCACTAGATTTGATATAAACTGAATGCAAGCAATTATTTGATTCTCACTTCATCATCTGTCTAACCGCTGTGTACCATGTGACTTACAAAAAGGTAATGACTTTTAAAGACGGCAATGTATTTGCGATATACCCTGGTGATAAATGAGGTATTTGGCAAGAGTCGCCAATGTTTACCTGAGCACTAATTCACTGATTCTAATTGACAATTGGTGGATGCAAAATGTAAAACTTACCCAATCAAGTTAGTATTCAGTGGCAGACATTACGGAATAGTTTTGAGGGTGATATTGGAGCAGTATAATCAAATCATAAGGGACCAGAGTGAGAATAAGAAGTAGACGGAAAATGTATTCGAGGCTAAACGACGTGATGCCTGTGGTTATGGGAGGGAAGATAGCATCAAAACGTAAACAAGACACAAAAGAAATCTGTTAATGGGGTTGGAATTCGCGTTTAATTACATGCTGGTACAGTTAGACATATGGAAGTGTTCTTATGTTATGCAACCAATGTATCTTGCTAGACCAACGTATTGTAACATTAGTCACCGTAATGATATTTATCTCGTGGTTCTTATTTACTTATGTTATAAAAACAGTAATTTTATCAGATAAATTTCAGATTCTTTAAGAAGATGCATTTCTGTATCCATTTACGCTTCTTCCGATCATCTTAGAGAGTTAAAAAAAAAAAAATACAACTTACTTTTAAAATTAAAAAAAACCCTACTGAATAGAAAGACAACACAATTCATCTTTGGGAAGAACAGGGGCATTTTATTTTTACTAATTTGCGGAATACAAATATCTCATCTTTCTGGGAATTACTTGTATCAAAAATCTTAATATCTCACTTTATGCCATTTTAAAGGCCGCCATTCTCTAAGTAAATTGGCATAAACATCATCACTCCATCACTATATACTGGCTTTAAGTTCTGTAACAAAAGACACCAATCTGCCATGCCACTTACTTCTCCCAGGCTGTGAATCATTCACAAATGGGTTTCGTTTACATTAACAGTCCTTTCATTAAATGGCTAACATCAAATCTTTGTATATACTTGTTCTTGTTGAAAACCTATTTGATATCCTTGAAAACAAAAACATCAGCGCAAATCTGCCATTTTATAATATCTAGTTGGATTTTATTTGCAGGTGGTTCTTGAAATTTTGAAGGCCATTTTTATATGTTCCAGAATGTTTTCAGCGAATTGCCAACTGATAAAAAAATCTTCCTTCCCGTTCATCTTCACCAACACATATTTTTATTGTTTTTTCCTTTGTCTTAAAACATGCATTACTTTCATATTGGACAGAAACAAGTACCTAAAAACTTTCAGCTGTCGTTGTAATGTGACTTACAGAGAGCATAATCTTTACAAAACATCGCTACGGCTACTCGACAACAACAGAAATTGAATTCACCGAAAGTAGTTAGGTGTAAGACTCTTGTGTAAACATCAGTCTATGAACTATATCTGATGATTCAGTCTTAGAAACAAAATCAAATTTATCAAAAGTATGAAATGATTTATTAGCCCAGGGGATTAAAGTAACGACTTATTCCAGTAAGTGTTAAAATTCACTTTTAAAAGATGATCTTGATTCTGTCATAATATCAACTGCAAATAAGCTGTAAAATGTAAAATATTCGTTTCATATATTTCTTCTATTGAGTTAGCTCTGATTTCCACACGTTCATTTTATAATTCCCGTCATTTTGTAATCTTCAACATTTCAACATGTTAACCTTAGACATTAATTTCAAATTTAATTCAAGCCCATCAGCTCTCTATAGTCGGTAAACAACCGGGGCATGCAATTTTGAACATCTGTTGCAAAAGACCATCGTCGGGGACAGATTTCGCAGTTTTCTTCGTATATGATGTTAATGTTTATTACGTCAAATCAGATGGGATGTCTCTACAATTACCTAAATTACGCAGTTTAATTTACCCCATCAAACCACACGGACGTAGTATGCTCACAAACTACGACCTCCAGAATTAATTCAAGCTTTAGTTATAGTGACACTCACGGGTGTTCATTTCCTGTACTGCTCCGTGTGTGTGTGTGTGTGTGTGTGTGTGTGTGGGTGGGTGGGTGGGTGGATGGGTGGGTCCAACGTATTGACGTATTCAGGTATAAAGAGCTATCTGAATATGGTACATTATTTTCTTTTTACAGTACGATGTTATCAATATGCAACTCCTTTTTGTATGTCATGGCGTCGTCTATCGTGATTTTTATTTTTAAAAAAAACCTATGGCCTCCTTAAAATTGTTGTCAAAATATTTCATGAAATATAAGTTGCATTCCTGGTACATATAAAGAATTATAACGTAGTGTTAAACAAAATTTAGGTCCCTGAGATGGGACCTATTGATCATAACGTCATGCTGTAATGTACCTCTTTCTTAAAAATGTTGTTGTAGGGTTTAACGCCATTTTTCAGCACAAGATAGGCTATACATGGCAGCCAGTATCAATGGTGGAAGAAGAACCCGGGAAAACCCCGGAAAGAACTACCGACCCACGAGAAGCTACTGGCAAGCTTTCTCACATACCCACATTGGCCGAACCCGAGATTCGAACCCACGCACACAGAGGTGAGATGGCATTGATCCGTAACGGTGTGCGCTTTAGACCACTTGGCCACTAGGGCCCCTCTTCTTAAAAAAGAGTTCATTCTCACGTTAGAATAAATGTAGTTTGATCCTCGAGCAGTTTCATTTCTGACCTTGGGGTTTTAGGAATAAAACAGCTTTAATACAGAATAAAGTAATTCTGGTTGCATTCACTCGGCACATTACTTTTCATTCTTCTGTTTGCATTAACGTGTTGGACTGAGACAGGTTTTTAATGTAGTGTAACGAGTGCAACATTATATTGCATCATGCTTTCCATTCGTAAGCATGCGTAATATGTATTTTAACGTTCCTGGTTTAGCAGCTATGAGAATTTAATGAACATTGGGGTAATAACATATCAATTAGCAGACGTTTCACAAATTTTGAACACTCACCCTCTTCAAGCAATGAAATCTTTGGGTAAGATTTGCTTATGATTTAAATGACGATTAGGGAATCCATGATATTTTGGGCGTGTTTCACATTATTTTCGTCATTTCTGTGAATAGGTTATTTTTCTTCAAATCGTTTTCATGGTTGTAAGGGAAATGCGTCATGACCATTTACTGCAGTTTTTGCAATCATAGCTATATGCTCAATAAATAGTCCTGTTTTCCACTGTCAATATCTTGAGAAAAATCTAATTGTATGTGAATATCAGATTACATAAATCTACTGAAATGTCTTTCTTATTGCGATTCTCTCTTATATATATATATATATATATATATATATATATATATATATATATATATATATATATATATATATATATATATATATATATATATTTCAACTTATCCAGAACATAAACTATGTCCCCCAGAAGTTTCTGGCTGTTTTGTTTATATAGTATATTTATCCTCAGCAAATAGCAAATACGACACTACCTGGCAATGTAACATCTCTAATCTGCTTCAGAATGGCGTTTAGAATTGGTAACATCATGGCGGCTGTGGCAGTATTACTCATCCACATGGATAGGAACCAACATGGTAACATGATTCCAAATAGCAACCTGAAGTGATAAGTGACAATACAATACTGAAATGATATGTCACAATACTGAAATGATGTCACAAAACTGAAATGATATGTCCCAATAATGAAATGATACGTCCCATTACTGAAATGATATGTCAAAATACTGACATGATGTCATAATACTGAAATGATATGTTACAATATTGAAATTATTCCAAGCAGTCAACTGTATGCATTATATTTATCACAATCGGAATAGGTCAATTTTAAAGCAACGTCCTAATGAATATCTTTAGCGGGGTACCTGTTTTCATTTCTTGCTGCAAACTCTATACGAAAACTCCATCTGCTGATACAACAGGACTCCTTCAATCTGCGAAAAGTTCTTCCGTAAATGTGTTTCACGAAACCACGAAAATTGATACCACGATAATAAGCCATTTTGGCGTAGTTCAGTGGCATGGCTTGATTCACGCTCGAACACTAGCACACTTTATGCTCGTTCTTATGCAGTTCCATGACGCGATATTACACACATGTGATAGTAAAATAAATGAATATACCGATATGACGTCATGAAGCGACATGACAGTAACGCAGTAAGAAAATAAATGAATTTACCGAACGTTGACTCAATGACATCAAATAATAAGATCTACCTTCCAAACTTATTTCGAATGAAAAATAACTGTAATAATTTGAGTGATTCAATTCGATTTTATGGCAGAGAATAGCAATCATCGTAAGCAATTTGTTTTATATCGATTTAATCAATAATCGTATCGATATTGACGTGAGTATCGTAAATATAGCTGAACTCTAACACCAGTTAAAGAAAGTGTATTGTTCATCACATAATCATTGGTTTTCATAAGTAGCTTAAGAGTTGCATATCTATAAAATAACATTTTTTCTCACATATTGTGTGATCAAAAGTTCCCCCGAACGAAATTTTCCAGCAGGACTAATGCACCATTACTTGTTTAAAGGCCGCATATGTATAAAGAACCACCATTTCTTTCCTCACTTGTGGTGTTATCAAAAGTCTCCCCCGAACGAACCAATCTTGCCGGACTAAAGCAGTATTCCAAGCGTGATTTAGTGTGAAATTTCTTGCAGCACCAATATAGTGCAGCTAAACTGCATAGCAAGAAATACCCGGCGTGAATTAAATTCTAGGTCGAATACACCTGAAATGTTGGAATTCATCATGAAAACAAGGCTGAATGTGCAATTATTTCCAGCATAAATATGTAGAAATCATTCCTGCTAAGAAACATTTAAAATCTACCAGAAACAATTTGCAGGAACGTGATGCCAGATAAGAAAATTCCAGCTGTAGTTCACCTGGAATTTAACAGAAATATGCAAGATAATAACGAGCTTGAACAGAAATTTGTGCTAGAAACCAAAATGGTGATTTCTCTTTTGTTCTGCATTGCACAAAATACACTGCTGAGTGCTCGAGATTCAAAATGTGACATCTTAATTGCATAGACAAATCAACAGTAACCTGTTTAATCAACACTATTCTTCCAAAAGAAAACATAATAAAATTTGAACGAAAAAGATATCTCCCTTAGAATCAAATATAAAACACATTGTACAGAAGAATAAGTAATATTTCGCAGTGACCTGAAGTAGTAAGATCTAGTGTGTCCGAATTTGGGGGACTCAATGTTTTTGAGACTATTCTTTCCCTAGATGGTCCCCGTGATGATGAGTTATCTGAGAGGTTGTCGCCCGGATGCGGCTCATCTGCTTGCATTAAGTGATCGGACCACTTACTATCTGCCATATAACTAAATGTTAATAATACAAACTAACGATAATTTCTGCATTGGATTGTCGTAAAATACAGCACATGCTTCCATTCATTAAAGTTAGTGATTTCTTTCAGCTTTCAAAGAATATATTCCATGCTGATCCGTTTGAGCCTATTACACAAAGATATCCTGGTTTGCACCTAATAACGTAACTTCAAACCAATAGTTCATATGCTATTGTGAGTATGAAATTAAACGCTATTGTGAGTATGAAATGAAATGCTCTTGTGAGTATGAATGAAACGCTATTGTGAGTATGAAATGAAAAGGTCTTGTGAGTATGAAATGAAATGATATTGTGAGTATGAAATGAAATGCTATTGAGAGTATGAAATGAAATGCTATTGTGATTATGATATTTTATACAGAGTTTCCAACTAAAAGCAAATATTGTATTGTCAACTATAGTACAGAAGATAAAGTTTATGAAGTTAATACCGGAACATATCAAATCCCTTCACTGCCAACTGTGTACATATCCAAATCCCTTCACTAGCCAATGGATACATCTCCAAGATCCCTTCACTATTCAATGGGTACATCTCCAAATCACTCCACTATTCAATTGGTATATCTCCAAATCCCTTCACTACACAATGGGAATATCTCCAAATCCCTTCACTACCCAATGGGTACGTCTCCAAATCCCTACACTAGCCAGTGTGTATATCCCAAAATCGCTTAACTATTCAATGGGTACATCTCCTAATCCCTTCTCTATTCAATGAGTACATCTCCCATTCCCTTCACTATGCAATGGGAACATCTCCAAATCCGTTCACTATTTAAAGGGTACATCTCCAAACCCCTTCACTATTCAATGGATACATCTCCAGATCCCTTCGCTATTCAATGGGTACAGCTCCAAATCCATTCGCTATTCAATGTGTACATCTCCAAATCCCTTCACTTTCCAATGGGTACAGCTCCAGATTCCTTCACTATTCAATGGGTACATCTCCAAATCTCTTCGCAATTCAATGGGTACAGCTCCAAATATTTAAACTTTCTGTCAAATAATTATTGGTCCAGTACCTATACCTAACATCATGTTGTTTTACATTTTTGTGTATTGACATCCGTGAACATCAAGTATGCACTATCTCGTATATATTCGCCTAAACGTCGCGTGAAACTGCAAATAACAAAGATTACGATCTGCCGTAGATTATTGCTCCTGCAGATCAGGGTCTATGTTTTACTGATCACTCCAAACAACTGTACAGACCTCGATCTGCCGGCGTATTATACAACGGCAGATATGGGTCTGTGCAGTTTGCAGTTGGACTTATCACTTAAAGGAGTATATACGGTACTAACTTTGGTGGTATTCTATGTTTTGATTGTTAGTTTGTTCTGTAGGTTTTAAAGTCACTTTTAACATTATTTACTGTATAATGCGGCGAAAATGGGAGTAAGTTCCTTTCCTAAGAACACACAAAGGCGGCACACCAGGGCTGACCTGGGCAGGTTACGAATCCGTAACCGATAGATTAAGAGCCCGACGCTCTACCATCTGAGCTACCGCGACTCACGGGCGGTATCCTAAGTCCGCTAAATGATAAAACCTATACGTATGTGATGAAGACAGATGCAAAGAATGACTGATGCACTTCAAGCAATTTTGATCATTTTCATACATTAATGATACAGAGAAGAGAATAAATGCAGTAATTTTAATAGTTTGTGTCATGTTTGTCTATTCTTTTCTTAATTTCTTATATTTCTGCTGTTCAGATATCCATGTTTGATATATTGACCTGTGGGCATTATCAAATAAGAGGTATCAAATAGCACAGTCTACTGTTTTCATCAATTTCTGGTGTAACGATGATATTTTGAATGTCTTAAATGTTCCTAAATAGAGTCATTGTTGTCTTAAATCTTATACTAAGAAGTGTTATGTCAGGTACGAGGTCCAGTTTGCGTTGCATCCCTTGTCACATAAGGAATGTATGAATTCACTGGTCGGCAACCATAGGCCAGAAGTAGACCTAGCCAGACTGTCTGATGATCTTAACTCCCACTGACACAAACAATGCCGACTAAAACTATAACAGTACAAAACAGATAGTGGTGTCATATTTTGAACTTAAACCATAAACTACAGTTACACAACACTGCCAAAATGCCAAAAATAAAGAAGAAAACCATACGTTGTTTTATATGAGACATTTCATACCAGATCATATTTCTCGTAACGAAGACGTAACAAGTGAGTTTAACGTAGAGAGCGCTGTCAAAAAGCACAAAAATGAACGAATTGTTAAAACAGAAACAAAAGCAAAACATGCAAGGGTTAACACCCTGGTACTGAGAAAGAGTCAGTTTTGATGAAGTACAAATTCTAAAGGCAGACTAACTCCAAAGACTTATATGTTCATATGCATACTGGTAACCAAGACCAAAGTTTACATGTACTGATTCTTGAAACCAACGAATGTAATCAAAAATTAGTATAAAAACTATGAATAATATGAAAAGTTGAATCAAAATTGTAGTTGATAAGATATGTACACATTGATCATTGATTCTGAGAGGGAGGGTTATTTCGACAGTACCTACCTCTAATAAAACAAATACAAAATGTATCAATTTAATTGTTACAGTTCAGATATGATTCTACTGAATAAGCAGCTCATTCAGAAACAATAGGCTAGAACCCTATTAACTATTATCGTAAATCAGAAAATATGCTATTTCAAAATCACCGTGCAAGAAAATGTATAAATAAATGTTAGATTCTCTGTGACAAAAAAAGAGAAATGTATTCATGTCAGGTCCAGTCAGAGGAGGAGAGTACAAACAGGAAAGATACGGCAAAGATCTTAGATGAAATAAGAAAAGTGAATTTCTTGCGAGGAAGCACAGAAAACAATATTGTCATTCAATGTGATGATATGTACAACACCACCATGAATTTTGGATCTAGGAAAACACCTTTCAATCTTGCAAGTAAATGCTTTTTCGTTCAAGTAGGAAATGAAACTCACTCTGACTAGGCGATAAATGCAGAAACCAAAGACTGACTCTGCACCTATGGCCAACTCCAAGTATCTCAGGAAGTTGTTAAATGTGCCTGTAGTGCAAATCTAACCGTTCACATGGGCACTGATAATGTACAGTCGTGATCAATAGAAGGTCCGTTAGAACTAAAACTTTAATCTCACCTGAGGAACAAAATGTGACAGACAAAAGTAGCTTCAAAACGGCTTTAGATTCATAGGGCTATTTACATTTTCATCTGTGTCTACAATGAATTACTACAAAAAGGTCCACTGCATAATACTTTCTCACAAATCAACCAGTGACGCAGAAACGAAACGCACACACCCACACCCACAAACACACACACACATAAATCTATCTACCTACCTATCTAGACTATATATAATTACGTGTGTGTAATCTGGATTTCTGTTTTTTAACGTAGCTTTAACAATTTTGTAGTCAGTACGATGTCTGCAGTGTGGAAGTTTATAGTGATGTCCTGCACTGGGGCATCATGCCACAGACATGTTGCACGATGTTCCCACCCAGTCACATTATCCTGACACCAGGCCGACCAGTCCTAACACTAACCTCTTAACGCTGAGCGCCTAGCGAGGCAGCTGTTAGCACCATTTTTCTACATCTTTGGTATGACTCGGCCGGGGTTCGAATAAGCGACCTCCCACATCCGAGGCGGACTCTCTAACCACCAGGCCACCGGAGCGGTTGCAACCATTGACGCTGAAACGAATACAGTTAAAAATCGGACCCCTGGTGAGCACCTAATAACATAGTCACAAAGGGTTCAGATGGTATTTTGTAGGCAGGAAATTATAATAAAAGCTATCCAAAATAACGGCAAATAATGTGTTGTCAACTATAGTTTGTATGTTGAAAGTTATGAAATCTTTAATGAAGAAAAAACATCAACTTACTAGTCAACTGGTGTAACTGAAAACATTTACTACCCTATTATTATTCCCCTACGAATATAATGATTTTCTGGCTGTCAAATAATTAGTGACCCGACACATAGACCAAATATCAAGTTTTCACATTTTTATGCGTTGACATTAGCAGATGCCTAGTATGCATTGTATTAATTTGGACGATATTCAAAAACGCACAATGTGATAATAATCAATATTTATTTAATGGCGACAGATGAGAATGACTGTTGCGTTTCAAGAAACGTTAACCAAGTTCAAACGTTATTTCAGCAGTGCAAAACAAACACTGCTGTCACACTCAGAAACTAAAATCATAAACTACAGTCATATTACAGTTTCAAAAACGACAGAAATAAATAGGAAAACCAAAAGATTGTTCTAGTTGGAGCACGTTAATTTCAAATCAAAGAATAGCTCTCATAACAAGGGTGTGACAAGCCATAAAAATGATAAAGAGGTTTCACAAAAGGCAATAGAACAAATTTTCCGAGTGAACGTGCAAAATAAAGAAATAAAATCAACCTGTTAGCACCCAAGTACTGGCAACGAGGAAGGTTTGGGTAAAATACAAGGTTCTAAGACTGACTAACACCAGACATGCGTAGGTTGATCTGCATGACGGTGACTCCGAATAAAGGAGGTACACTGATACTCATTATTATTTAATCACACAAAAATGAAAATCACACATTCTGTCATACATACTCAGAGCTATTGATGAACAATACAGTGATCATAAATCTAACATTCCGTAATATTTGGTGATGACTACATCTATTTTTGTTTGGGCTGATAATCCCATACACTGGTCACATATGTTGATATATCAATCATATATTTTGATAACGCAAAACATTGATCACATATGTTAATATATCCATGTATCAATCATATATGTTGATATCATCAATGCATGTATCATATCCTTTGATATACAATATGTTAAAAGTCCATCTTTTGATCTTATCTACTGAGACATGATACCATTTTGTTCTATCCGTTGTTGAACTTATGTTTAGGGTAGGGGTTCTTGTTGTTACGGTTTTGTTTATGAGAGGTGAAAGCAAATATGTGAGTAATGGCCTCAAAGATTCGTTCATCATTGATTTGAATTTATAAATAAGAATCCCATTCATGAACATGTGCTGAGTGTATTCGCTAAATCCAATCCTAGCTGGTTTCATTCCATTGCAAATATACAGCAAGACTTACAGGAAAGCAATGTTACAAGATGACACATGCTTTGATATAGTAATTGAGCCTTTTATTTACATAATGAACGTTTAAATAAAAGTATAATATGGACATCTAGGTGAAAATGTGAGACGCTCAAAGACAATTATCATGTTTTATACGCAAATATATTTAGTTCAGACTGGAGAATAAAGCTTTCCCATTTATTTAAATCACACTTACCATCTGGGCTCCGGGCCTACGAGTGTCAAAGCTCTGAGCGCTATCCTCCTGTGTAGATTGCATTTCTCAACTGCAGTAGCAACAATTAGACTTCCCAGGAATAGCATTACGGTATCCTGTCCGTAAGAAAATAAGATTATATTTGCAGAAAAGTAAAAGGTTGCCTTCCTTATTAAATCTTCTCGTCATAATCCGTAGTCTTGAGCTCCATGAAGTTAGTTTATTTTATAATGACAGTGCATTTACAATCCGTAACATATTTTATCAAAAGTTTAGGCAATGAAACGCCATGTTTGTTCATAAGTTTGTAATAAATGCTAAATTTCCATAAGAAAACATAATTTTAATAAATAAATATTGAACAGTATTTTGCTGACACATTTTTAAAAAAAATGTTTTAGATCAACGTTTCATGTAAATATTTAGAAAGGTCCGATATTAGAGCCGTGCAGTCAACCATAGCATGTTTATATCTTTCTGAAAGTTTACAATCTGGAATTTATTATCGAGCGTTAAAGTTCTTGAAGAGATGCATACCTCAGCATAGTTGAAACACACTTCCCTAGCTGGCATAATTCCAAGAAGTGGAAACAAGACGATAGGAATCAGTGAGGTCACGGCAATTGGCATGACCTCTAGAAGCCAATATGTTCCCATTAGGATGACTACATAAGCTCCTTTCGATACCTAAAATAAAGGTAGTAGTTAAGTGAATTAGTATGCTGGAACATACCAGTAGTATGGAGAACACAAAGTGCTGTAAAGAGCTCCATTGTTGGCTACCCGGACATTAGCACTCTCACTCCTTTGCTGACCATTGTAGTTTTTCCTAAATTTATGGATTATAAGTACTAACTACCTCGAAGGCCGGCAAAAAAAGAAACTTCAAAGAACCATGTCAAAAGTGCAAACTTTTGAGAATTTCATTTTTAAGAATTGTAAAGTATTTGATAAAGAAGTACAGGAACATGCTTTTGATGGGGTCTATTGGGACCTCTAAAATCATTTCTTTCGTTCTATCTGTATTATCAAGCATACATAACACCGCAAAACGGTACACGAATTTGCTTCGTACCAACCCTAAATTCGTCATATTTGTGTACGAATTAAACATTTGTTGCTTTAAGTCTTTTAAATAAATGTGTAAGATAATCTGCCAATTTGCACACATAACAAATCTGTGACGGTTGTATCTACCATCTGCCACATTTCAAATGGCCAATCCCCCTCAATGATGGTCCATTTTTGAAGAATAGGCCTGATGTGCCCACTTCCTTATGTAAGAACGGGGGTGACCTATTTGGTATGGGATGAAAAGTTCATTGGCTTGATTTTTTTAGAAGATACAATTTGTAAAGAAACATTTGAACCTTGTTTAGCACCTATCTTTGTTTTGTGTGATCACTATCGTTTGCCCTATGGTACATAATTATTGATCTGTTTATTTTCAAATCTTTATGAGGTGAGATTGTCTTCTTGAAAATTTGTACAAGATTTATGCTTTTACTATGTTTTACTACCTACCTTTGCCTCCAAACAATGTAGACAAGATCGTGATTATGTGCCATAAACCATAATCGTACGTACATACATGCATGCATGCATGCATTCATGCAAACATACATACATACATACATACATACATGCATACATACATACATACCAGCATTTTTAATCTGCAAATGTCAGGTCAGGTTGGTAGTATTACGAAATGTGAAAAACATAATTTTACAGTAATGAATCAAATCAGAAACGATACAGACTGTATTCTTTTAATGCAGTTTAGAATATACGTAAACATAATAGCGTCGACTACATTGAGAATCCGAATTTTCTCAAGCCTCCCCAAATAAACGAATTATTCTGTCATATTGATTCGAAGGCAATGAAAGCATCTAATAATGAGTCTAATGTAAGCAGCGTGAACAAAAATGACTAAGCTTGCTTTTAACACAGGCTTTCCAAACTAGTACCCATCCATTTATCACTGAATAAAAAAATAAATGAAAGTATAACAGCCTTCCATTGACTGCAATTTTCATTATTTAGTATATATATGTGTGACGAGTCCGGCGCTCTACCGCGACACAACGAACGAGAGAATTACTATTGCTAGTACTGCACATAGACTTCCAGATTCTGACCATCATGTTAAAGGTAAAAGTAAGAGAAAGCTTGACGTAAATTGTTTTTGAGGTGTATGTTTTCTACTGTACTACGGATGCGTCAATACTACGTCAGGACTATTTCCACAAGGTGGAGTTACACTAGATGTACGTGGATATTGTAATGGCTTCGCTGGGTTGGGCTCACAGTCGACACCAGTTGTACGATATTCTTAACTTTGGAAAATAGGGTCACATACAACTGGTTATTTTTTCTTTTACACGATGTATAAGGGCTGTTGTTGATAACAGTTGTAGCAAAGGAT
>JAECUM010020738.1:0-10000 GCA_016617855.1 Megalonaias nervosa | reverse complement strand
TTATGTTAATCAATATAAATCAAGACGTAGACAACTAGAAAAATTCATCGAATAATACCAGCAACTTTCTTGGATATACCTATACAATATTCTGAAGGGAAAAAAAAAGATAAATAAAAAAAACTCCCCTCTCTCTGCCCACTCTCATCGCGAAAAGAAAAACAACAAACAACGAAATCTTGTTTCTGCAAGAATTACCACAGGTGCTATAAAGCGACCGAAAAGGTGTATAATGATGGGAATATGGTGAAGCACCAGAATGAGACCATAATGGGGTAACGCAGGAGAAGGGTGATGGTGATTCGATAGGCTGCCTATTTACCAAATCGATGGTTTACGAAGGGAAATGTTTGAGTTATTAGGACCTATGGTTCATATGCTGCAAGTGATTTTCGCATGCCAGAGTATGAAATTAGTGTTAGTTATGTTGTATATTTATGTTACAATAATATCGTTTGTTCAAATAAATGCGATATGGTCTAAATATAAATAAATTATTGTATTTTCACAGAAGAATTCAATTGAATGTCCAGGCCAGAATACTACAGAAATTCAGTGTGTTGAACTGTTGCAGTAGATTTGTTTTGTCAAACATTAATCCAGACCTGTACTCACTGTTTTACACTTGTATTCATTAATTAATGTAATTGCATATACAGACAACGTTTAAGAATGCATAGGATATGCATGGTACCTTACAGTTCATTCGGTTTACCAATGTTGTTTTTGGGTTCTCAGGGCAAGATAGGCTATATATAGAGCGCAGTATAGCTGGTGGAGGAAAAACCTGGGAAAATCCAGGTAAAAAAGCATCGACCCACGGGAAGCTAGTGGCAGCTTTCTTACATACCCACATTGCCCGAACCGAGACTCGAATCCGTGGCAGGGATCGGTAAGGGCAAACGCTTTTGACCACACGGTTACTGTCAAAGGAATGCATTGACTGTGTATAGTTATACTACGATTATAGATTATTTCCAGATGATCAAACCTTGTACATTGTTGACTGTATTGTTTGTGTGTAGTATTTAATTTGCTTTACGGAATGTTACACTTGTATCCTAACATTTAGTAGCCCTTTATGTCAGTTCGCTACCAATAGATGTGAAGCAAATTATTACTATGAATGCAAAATAATAATTCAACAGTAGGCGACTGATATATTTGGTAAGTCTTTGCTACAATATTTTTTTTTTGATAGAACACGGACGCATGGACATTTCTACCCTTACAGTATCTGTGCTAAGCTTAGCGCTATCGCGAATAAACAAAACAAACATAACGGAATAACAGGTAGTGAATCAAAAGTGTTGTAAAAAAAAGTACACACGCAAACTTTCACAACAAACCCTTTAATCTTCAAAAAGATGATATTCCAATAAGTAGATAATATTTTGTTTTCAAAAATGACTACAGAATCTGAATTTTATTTTGCTAAATACAATCTTGTGTACGAAAATCAGACTTCAGATTCAGTTTGATCTCTCTCTCTCTCTCTCTCTCTCTCTCTCTCTCTCTCTCTCCACTTACACCTCTACAAGTGAAACTAAACACATATCATCTAAATCCGATGCATACAAATTTTAATTAGTCCATGCTTAAATTTTTGTCAGATATTAACTGCTTAGTTCTCTTTATTGTAAAGACTGTTATAGACCATCATTCTGGCCAAGTTCAAATCAATTGTAGTTAACATGTGAACACTCGGGAGGACTTCCCATATAATCACAGTATCTAGTCCGTAGAATCTTCCTTTACTTATAGTTTGTTTCAAGTTATATACGTCAGTAAGGTCACTGAAACAAATTCTAATTTCCACAACAAAATATGCGGAACATTGTCATCTAAACTATATTTTTTTTTCCAGAACAATTTTGAGTGTAACGATTGTGACAACATTTTAAGAAGTCAACAATATATCATTTATAGATAAACGTTACAAGACATCTTGTAAATATGCGAGAGACGTCAATCCTTATTTATGACAAATGTTTTGCAAACAGATAAAAATTAAATTAAAAATTAAGCAAAGTTTTAGGCTTCTTACAAGCAGAACAGCAAGACAGCCACAGCAGCTGTTGATAGGCTAAATCTGGCCTTTTGCCAACTCTCCAAAGGAACCGATACTTAATTTGCTTTTGAACTAGGTATATTTATGTCTTTTTCACCTCAAGACGATTATTTTCCCACTAATATAATGGTTCTAACTACTTTACTTTCTGCAAGGCAGAGTAAGATTTAGTTTTCGATCTATCCAGGGCGCCAGATTTGTTTAATTTTTTTGTAACAAAAGCACCCCGCCCTCCCTCAATCCCTCCCCCCCCCCCATCACAACTACAAGGACGATTTCCTGGCTAGATACGTACCACACAAATAGACATAGATTTAAATACAGCCTTAACACTATTTCTTTGTATATAAATACATGAAACACTAACCTTTGATTCAGCAACCAACGGTAATGGAAGGAGAAGCAGAGGTAAAAGTACCACAATGAGAGGATCCTTCCAGCGCCATAGGGATCTTGAACAACTTCGGAACCTCACGCTTATTCTTGTATTGTGCGGCATTGATATAGAACAAACAATGAATGCCCCAAATGCCTTTGGTTGCACATGTAATTCAGCATTATGTGTGTTTACATCATGTGATCAAATCTAACCTTTACAGATGTTTATTTATAGACGTTTTATCTTATTAGTTTCCTTGTGCAAACCACACTTTACTTACAAACAAGGACTTGAATATAAAAGTGTCATACGTAACGATCATGTTTTGTTTTCTTGTTTGTTTGTTTTTGTTTTGATTTTTTATACAAATGGTATGAAAACCCGTAGATATGTAACATTTGCCCAAAGATTAGGCTCTTGATTTTAATTTTGATGATGTGCGCACGCACTTGCGCGCGCGCCAGAGAGAGAGAGAGAGAGAGAGAGGCTTCGTATATGCGTGTTTGTAGACGATTTTCTAGCTGACAGAGATAATTTAGGCATTTGATAAATCTAATTGCTCAGTTACGTGTAAATGGAAACCGCTGTTGGTATTACAGAAAAGGCACGAATAAGATCGGTAATACAGTCATATATGTACGCATTATTTCGTTTACGATTCAGTAAACATAGGCATATGCACACACGAGCGTCATTGAAGAATCGGATTAACACACGTTTGATCAGGCTTGACACCAACTGCAAATGGTTCACACCGTATGTCTTCAAAGTATCATCGGCGTCAACGTCGGTCTGATGTTTTACCCATTCATCAAACTTTTATAATGAATTCCTTCATTCTTCAAACTTAGGCACTGGAATTTTGATGCAAACCTGAATTTTAGAATTTATGCTCACATTTGCTTCGATTTTATTACATCACGGGCGTTTACCTTCGAGCACATTGATTATAGTCTGCGGAATCAATTTCATATGTGTGTGTGTGTGTGTGTGTGTGTGTGTGTGTGTGATCGTCACCTGAGAGTAAACTAAATGACCTTGCTATAGTGACAATAGGTCTATAGATTTATTTACTTACCTGACATAGATCAATCATGGTTATTCAGAAGAATGTGTACGGTATTAACGATGAATGTATTGCTTCATGAATTAAAATATACCAGGATCAAGGCCTACATTCGAAATACACAATACGGTTTTACGTTCTCTCTCTCTTTCTCTCTCTCTCTCTCTCTCTCTCTCTCTCTCTCTCTCTCTCTCTCTCTCAAATTTGAATTGTGCGGCAAGGCCATGATGTTTCCATCAGCCTTACGCCCTTGAATGTGTACAACATATGCTTTTGAAATATTACCTACATGTACAACTATCCACTTCTGACGACCGTGTATACTGTGGAATAATTATAGCTTGTATCCTTAATGGTAATTTCTGTAGTTAACTATTGATTTTTAAATAATAATTAGGTAAATATTTTTCTTGGTACTAAAGAATAATAATAATAATAATAATAATAATAAGTTATTCGGTAATTTAGGCCGCCGGTCCATATCACAAAATACAGTACAAGTAAATATGTGCGTTATGGTGCAAAGACATTAAATATGTTGTTCATCATGAGTATACGTACAAAACGTCCTATAATCGGTGTTCATCGTGAGTATACGTACAAAACGTCCGATAATCGGTGTTCATCATGAGTATACGTACAAAACGTCCGATAATCGGTGGATCAGATTATAAAGATTCTGCTACCTCTAAGCATAATATTCGGCATTCGTTTGAGTTATCAAAGATTGTCTAAGACGAAAAGCTGAATTGAAATAGTAAGAATAATTCGTATAATTAATATATTACTATGACTCATGAGGGATACAATTTTTTTTTACAGATGGATAGAGATCATAAAGTTCATTAACATTTTTCTTTCCTTAAATATCATGAGCCGGACAAATACAAACAAAATGGAATTCATCTTATACCATATTGTGTGGGTTCGTTGTGGTGGGGATGGGGTGCTTCCAATATTTTATTTAAACTATTTTAGAAGTCCAACCCAGTCTCGATTTTGGTTGGAAGTTAAATTAGTTAAAGATAGATGTAAAGCTCCGAGCCCCCAGTCAGCAATGCCGACGGTTAGATGGTTAAATATACAAAAAAGACTGAAATTCAATGAATAACAATTTAATAACAATTCAGTAATCAAATGCTTCAAATTTCCAATTACACTCCTTCTGCTCTACCCTTTAATAGCCTATTGCATCACTTGATTATCAGTATGAGATCGAGTTCTACCTGCCCTTGTATTCTACTCATCTGTGGTATTCTTCTCTCTCCTGTTTCTCCCAATTCCTTCTCTTCTTCCTCCCCGACTTTCTCCAGATTCCTTCTCCTTCTCGACTTCTCTATACTCCTCCTCCTCGACTTCTCTATACTTCTTCTCCTCCTCCTCCGCTTTCTCCTCCAGACTCATTTTCTTCCTCCTCCACCTTCTATCCACCTTTTCTCCACCGACTAGACTTCTGTCGACTTCGACTGGTGGGCTTGTCTCAATTCCGTCTCCACCTCTTGGAGACTCGGGACTCGATTGAACCGGAAGTGCTGTCCCCTAAAAAGCTTCCTTTTCGAAGCTTTTTCTTTTCTTAGATGTGATCTGATGTGATTATGATTTTTAACGTAGCTTTAACAATTTTTCAGTCATATCGCTACGATGTCTGCAGTGTGGCAGTTTATAGTAATGTCTAGCACTGGGGCATCATGCTGCAGACATGTAGCATGATGTCCCACCCAGTCACATTATCCTGACACCAGGCCGACCAGTCCTAACACTAACCTCTTAATGCTGAGCGCCAAGCGAGGCAGCTGTTAGTACCATTTTTTGTAAGTCTTTGGTATGACTCGACCGGGGATCGAACCCACGACCTCCCGCATCCGAGGCGGACGCTCTAACCACTAGGCCACCGGAGCGGTCTCTTTCCTTAGAATCTACCTCTAAGTTTTGCCGCCCAATTACGAGTGACTCTCTAGGGGTAACCCTGTTGCTGAGCAATCTTCAATGGCGAATACTAACTTTAATTTACAAGTTGGAAGGTAACATTTGCGTCGAATTGTAATCACACCCTCTATCTCAATTCCGATTGGATATCGCTGTGAACCGATCCAATCAAACTTAGCGGACAATGTCCCTCTCGCTGTTTGTCAACGTGAGGACGGATGAGAACACTCCGTCACCCGGCGGGCTTCCCTCTGATCTTAGGACTAATCTTTAACACCTAGGTGTGATAACTTCAAGCTGTGACACAATTAAACATTATTTTTCCGGCATAATTGACAATACATATTATTTTTCTCAATCCTGCTATGCTTACCTATCTCTATTTACAGCGTATGCGCTGAGAACCTAAATTTAGTAAGTAACATCCTCAGAAAATATGATAATCCACATGAGATGTGTTTTTCCAGTTCCAATTCGGTTTCATACATGTTATGATACACAAATTTATGTGAGCTGTTACTATCATGTTGCCAGTTTTGGCATGTAGAATTCTCATTTCTTTGCAAAAATATATAATGAATATATAATGTTATTTATTGAAAATGAATGAATTGACAGCATTAACTGGTTTTACTCTTCCAGTGTAGACTTGCGCTGATTTGGGTTTGGTGTCGTTGGGATATTTCCGGACTACGAAAATTGCGCCAAGTTCATTGTAACATTTGAATCAAGGATTACGGATGGTTTTGGGGGGGTTGTTGTTTTTTTTGTTTTTTTTTTGTGTTTTTTTTTTTTAAACATTGGGACATTGTGTTAAGAAATTCGAATGAGCAGTTTCTGTATAAATATATCAAAACTGACATTCGGCCTCAAAGATTTCAATATTTATGTAATCATTAATACGGCGTGAGGTCTTGACAGAACCCTCAGGATCTTTTCATAATTTAAAAACTGGAATTTTCAGATAGGGGAGCTACGTAATTGAAGATGTGGATATCATTGTATTCTATTGTGTACAACATATGCCAACTTAGCCTTAAACCTTACTTCAAACAAACCCTTCTGAAATAACCCATGCCGGTACGAATGCATGTAACAGTTAACATCTTGCAATAAGAAACTACTGAAATGAAGAAATCTATATCCATACCAGCATATCGAACTTACATATTGCAGCGAATGTATTTCAGTAATATTTACACTTCATAAAACCTGATCAACGGTACTGCTGCGCCTATATAACTTAAACATAACTATTAAGACCACTTAGATAATGTGAATGTAATTTCCCAATTGCTTTTTTATTCGTATAAATTAGTTTCTTGTAAACACTATGTTAAGAGATCAAAATTGTTGAGATAGTTTTAAAAGGTAAGTATGTTTTTAAATATGCGTTACCTGAGTTTAACGTCTTCAATGATTAGTAATAAATAACCTTCAATTAATCTTATTTGTCTCTACTCCCAGACATTTCCTAGATAGATTAGTCTGAGGAAAAAAAATAGGACGTTGCGCTTGCGATGACCACACCTGTTATACACATTATTGGTAAACTTTGAATGGATGTGGTAGAGAATTCTATTACGACAGTTCAATGGGATGATACCATTCATAGCATTTTTTGGAATAAATGCGTAAAAAATCCAGGCAATTTATCATGTCTTACAATGATGAACTTGCCTTTATCTCAAGTAATATAGTCACCCGAGAGTAAAATAGATTACCTTACTATCGATACAATCGGTATATAGATTTACTTACATACCTGACATAGATCAGATCATTGTTATCTAGAAGAATGTGTCTGGCATTAACGGTGAATGTATTGCTTTATGTACTGAAACATGAATGGAGCCAGGTCTACATTCGTATGTACAAAATTAGCTTTTGCGTTTGTATCTCGTCTTTTTATCTCCTACTGCCTAAAAGAAGCATTTGCTGCGTTATAAACAGAGTAAACAGTTGATTCGTCATGAGGCTAAAATGTATCATCTTCGTTTCTGAACCTTTACTGCTTTATATACTGTCCCATATTACAAATAATCACTGTTTGCTGAGATTTGAAATATTTAAAAATGACAAGAAGTAAACCTTTTCCAGTAAAACTTCTGCTGATACTAGTTTCAGATGTTTATTGATCAACAACAATTTGACAGAACCCTTGCAATAGAAACAAAATACAACTTGGAAGCCAAATAGATGAGTACCAGTCCTTAACAGAAGTTAAAGAGACGCGTATTGTTAAATGAGTACTAGTCCTTAATAGACGCTAAAGAGACGTGTACTGTTAAATGAGTACTAGTCCTTAATAGACATTAAAGAGGCGTGTACTTTTAAATGAGTACTAGTCCTTAATAGACGTTAAAGAGACGTGCACTGTTAAATGAGTACTAGTCCTTAACAGAAGTTAAAGAGACGTGTACTGTTAAATAAGTACTAGTCCTTAACAGTACACGTCTCTTTAACGTCATAATAAAAATAATTATCAACATAGCAAATGTACAATTTTTCGTCTGTGGTATCGCTTGTTACACAGGTCATCACTTATTTTCGTATCTTCATCCAAAGCAAGTTTCCAACCTATGGTATTTATTATCTATAACACAGTTACTGAGAGAGAGAGAGAGAGAGAGAGAGAGAGAGAGAGAGAGAGAGAGAGAGCGTTGGTCAATATAGTGTACATTATATAGAAGGAAGTAATCACTTGGAAACATATTAGTCTTTATAAAGTTAAGTGGCATTGGCTACTAGCATTTTAATATCTTGGTTTGCCATCCTGTGTTGTCAAAATTCCTTGAACGTTTGCTCTTTGTCTGAAAATTTATTATGACTGAAGAAGATATTATTTCCCTATTGTGTGGAGCAGACAGGAACATTCAAACCCGAGTAATAAACTGCTTATGTTGTCCAAGGCAAGGCTGTTAGAGTTTATAGTTTACCGCTGGACGTTTGAATGTCCCTGTGTACACCAAACATCAGTAACTGGTTATTATTGTTGTCTACTAACTCATTTTGTCACAATCGAATACTTTAGGCCAGGGGTCTCAATCACGCAGCCCCCAACCCGTATCATGTAGCCCGCAAAATGATTGGCATCACAAGGTGTCATGAGAGATAACAAAAGTGGTGCGACCCTTGGGCCGTAAAAAATCCTCATCTCTGCTTTAGGCCCAGTGTGACTTTGCTGTACACAGATCCTCTTCGGTGCATCACAGTTTGCATCAAAATGTCCGAAAAACAAAATGGTTCCAACTAGCAATGATTAACACAATCATTTAATTTCTACTTTCATTACAACAGAATCAACAAAGATTCGAAATGAATGCGACAAATTAATGAAAAATGTATGATATGGAAATGTAAAGTTTGCATTTGGTAACATCTCCATGTTTAACTTGGTTTATAGAACTGCTTGCTACACTATCAATCTATCCTGTAAATTTTATTTGCGCAGATAGATTAAGGAAATGTTCTTCTAATACAGATAAATGTTTACTTCAGTGGTCTTTTGGGTTGAATACTTTTAATGAAATCAATGTTTACCTCAGTGGTCTTTGGGGATGAATACCTTTATTAAAATTAAATGTTTACTTCAATATTTTTGCTGTAATATCGCAGCTATTTCCAATGTAAATATTTCTTTCGAGGGAAGCTTTTGGAATATTCAATTGCCATAATTTCTAGTAACTCTCCTAGAGAAAAATAATTCCTATTATCAGGGGACATGGGAATTCAAACAGTGAATAACGTTTAATAATAATAATAATGATGATGATGATGATGATGATGATGATGATGATCTTGTTATTTTTATTAATCTCTTTACGAGGTTTATTCAAATAGTTGTATAATAGAACTTATATCTTTTGAATCTCCATACGATATGCAAGGTAGAAATAAACAGTTTAATGAATGAGTCAACTGATCAAAAAAGCACCCACAAACAGAAATATAAATAAACACAAACACATCACCGACCCAAATTAATCAACTATTATTGTTATTCATAAGGATAAGTCGATGTTAACAAGGGCTAAACAATTTTAAAGACAGATTATACCCATTAATTGATGAGTGTATACGGTCAGAGAGTGTTAGTCAAAAGTGTACAGATTTCTCTAAGGGAATTAAGGTAAGAAATCGTGCAGAATTTGTTTTACTTTTTCTCCTAAATTTATAATTTGGCTGCTCTGGAATATCTTGGAACAGAAGGAGAATATCGGCGCCTCTGAAGCTATGTACAAACATCCCATTCATATAATTTAATGGAAGTTTGATTGCTAATTGCAATTTCATGGTCTGAAAAATACCGAAGGTATACATGCCGATTGGTTTGTTACCCTTATTCTCTGTAGACAAAATATGCATAAGCAAGAAGTCAAATCATACTTTTAATTGTGCATCTATAAGATGGAAAAGTATTCTTCTGGAAACCAACACCCAGCCACTCACCTCGGAAATTCCATTAAATCAGATATGCAACTCATTTTTATACCTCAAACGAGATACGCATACATGTGCACAATATAACTAGACGATTGTACAGAATATATATATA
>JAECUM010020737.1:0-22198 GCA_016617855.1 Megalonaias nervosa | reverse complement strand
AATGAATGTCATCATTTCTCAATCATATTTGACTATACACAGTTGTATTCAACTAATTCTTGTGTATCTGTCTTGGTGCTTATCACGGAAATACGTTAAGGAGTGATGGTTGGGAAATGGAACGGTGGGGTAATACTAATATTATGTACATATTATAACGTTTCTAATTTATGATATCAGAAACTAAAATTAAAGCTAGAATAACATATCATTACTTATTTGATTTCAAACTGACGTAGACACGCTCGTATGAGTTGTCCTAAGATTTCCGTTGAGACCCTTGCATAAGTTGTCATCATATTTACATAGAGACGCTTGCATACATTTTCATCAGATTCACATAGAGACGCATGCAAGAGTGTTTATCAGATTTACGTAGAGAGGCATGCATGAGTGTTCATCTGATTCACATAGAGACGCATGCAAGAGTATTTATCAGATTTACGTAGAGAGGCATGCATGAGTGTTCATCAGATTTGCATAGAGAGGCATGCAGGAGTATTCATGAGATTTACCTAGAGACGCATGCATGAGTGTTCATCTGATTTGCAAAAAATGAAATTAAATGAATATATTGCAGATTAGAGCGAGATTCAAGAAATTTGGGCCTGCTATTTTAAGCAAATTTTTATTGCAAACAATGCAATGGGATCCCCAAAAGTGTTATTAAACATTATAATTGGAGATCCTCAAAAATGTTGTTACACATTATAATTGCATTCCCTATATCATGAACAGTTTCAGACACCAAAAATATGTATTTGTAAAAAAAAAATAATAAGAATTTATTTATTTATTTATTTATTTGTTTTAAAATAATGCATAAATTAAGAGGGTAATAAAAATATATATAGAAAAATGATGAACGTAGGTTTATGATTCTATTTATTTATAACTTCACAGCATTTTGCACCTATCAATGACATTTGTGTGCGTAACAGCTCAGAATGACATATGACTTTATAACGTGACGTTATGTCACTAATGGATGTAAACGGAAAGTGCGAAGATACTTTCAAAAGCTTCCAGTTTCCTTCCCAGTTTTAAAAGATTTCACTTTTCATTAAGTACTTCATCTGCTTGAAGTGTAATCTTTGTGGTGAACGATGACTGAAAGACTGGAAGCGTTTTCATCTCATGCAATCACAAAATATCATATTCTACCAGTGTAAAAGGCGTTTATATCGTTTTTAAGTCAGACGCATTTCCTTTCTTTAAATAGAGCTTGTCAACAAGAACAAATGCTTAAATATTAGCAGAAGTTCTTTATTTTGCACTGTCCCATTTCCGTCGGGAAAATTCCAACACCTACACTTGTATGGAGATTTAAGTACATGTACTTTGATGAAAGTGCTCCCGACGAAATTTGAAGAAAATCTGCCCTTTTTGTACTTCTTTCAAATTTCATCTAAAACATAAGGTACACATTTATGCTTTCTAAAACTGATTCACTCGGAGGACAGAGTTTTGCATTTTAACCCGAGGTAACCAAATGGAAGAAGATGAAGGGTAACATGTGCCTACTCTATTGAAGAAAATCTGACTGCCTATATTGCTTGTTAAAAATTTCATTTAATACGTCGTTCGGCCATTTCCCCCAGGTCGTGAAATAGCCTGGAAAGTAGTTGTAGGAATACACATTGGTTTGATGTGTTTTGATGATTCGTCTTTCGCGCAGTTCACCACATTATGTTATGACAGTAAAGGACAAGCATATTCCGATCGTGATTTTGTTTCCTTCAGCCGAACCGCTCCGGTGGCCTAGTGATTAGAGCGTCCGCCTCGGATGCTGGAGGTCGTGGGTTCGAACCCTGGCCGAGTTATACCAAAGACTTATAAAAATGGTACAAACAGCTGCTTCGCTTGGCGCTCAGCATTAAGAGATTAGTGTTAGGACTGGTCGGCCTGGTGTCAGGATAATGTGACTGCGTGGGACATCATCCATTTTGTCTGTAGAATGATGCCCCAATGCTAGATATCACTATAAACTGCCACACTGCAGACATAGTAGCGTTATGACTGAACATTGTAAAAGCTACTTTAAGAATCCAACACACACACACACACACACACACACACACACACACACACACACACACACACACACAGAGATCCTTCTTCAGCCGCCATATTGTTTCATATGAAGGAAAGTAATTCAGCATATAGTTCTCAATGGCTACGAATTACATCCGAGGTTTCTTTTTCAGCTTGATGGCAAATGCCCGGTATGCTCTGATTTTGTTAAAAATGTGGCTTACATATTTTAATTTCTAAAACTCGTTCACTTAATGCGCGTAATGTTGCATTTGAACCCCGTGGTAATCATACTGAACAAGAAACCAGCAGCATCTAGTACAGTTTGAATGCTTCAGTGAAAGTTGTTGACGCCAATAAAAGTATTCCTACATCGTTTCTAAAATAATATACGATCCCTTGGATTAAAAGTCCGGGCTTACTTTTTGTTCAGAAATTAACAGTGTGCATAATACAAATTTTTTTAGCGGAACCTTAGAGTGTTCCGAAAGTTTTAACAATGGTGCTTTTCTTCCTCATTCTTGCTTTTCTCCGAATTAAAATTTCCCACGTTTTGACGATAACCACTTTATCAAAATATAACATTCTGAAGGTGCATCATCACATTATTCAGATCAATAAATATCCAGTGTTTTCTCATCATATACTCCTTTGACGGAAAATATAAAATTCCTTTCCAACCGATAAAGGTTATATTCATTTCGGTAATCTTCATTTGGCGAGCCTATTTTTGTGGGGGTGGAGGTTGTTTATAGGCTTAAAATTGACTGTACACCAACGTTGTGGCATTTCAATTAGAATGTTTCAGAAATATTACTGGCGAAATAAAATCTTCAAACAACTGATAACGTCCCGTATAATAAACTTTGTGCTACTTCCAAGAAGGTAGTAACATATTTATGAATATCAAAATAATCTTGGCAAGGGAACGGACACTATGTGAATTACAATATTGCATAGAAAAGAAACTGATTATAAAGGTGCACTGGTAGATGACATAATCTCACACAGTTTTAAGTTAAATTTACCTGGATGGGGAAGCTTGATGGTTCTATTACTTCCCCAAACTTCTGCTAAATTGATTGTGGCTATATTTATATACAATATATTGCTTGATAATAATATGGTTACAATATATTTCGTAGAGATTGTGTGTGTTAATATGTTAATATTGTATATTGTACAAATGGCAAAAATTCAGATTAATGTGTATAATATTTTTAAATAATTTATGAGTATATCCAATGCTGGAATTATATTATCATAAAATGGAGTGTTTCTAATGTTACATAAATTTTAAATCATTTTTTCGCTTTAATGCATCATACGGTTTGTCGACAAAGCCCAACTGATGTATGATTTTCGAAATACGTATCCAGAGTTTATCGTCTCATGCACTATCTTGCAAACGTAACGACGTAGTTATGTCTAATACAATGAGAAAAAAAAAAACGTGAATAGTCATTATCTGATATTGTGCAGGAAAAAGTTAGTAAGCCATCCAGTGTGGATGAAGTGAGCAAATAATCTAACGATGATGTAATTAGTGAAAATAGTATATGTAGCAGCAGCGAAGATGATCAAAGATAAACTAATTAGATGCCTTTGGCATTTTACATATAACAGCGGCACACTCATCGACCACGAGAAGAAATACGAAAAACTCTACGACAACGCAAAAGCAATATAGTTGGGCTTATGTGATATGTTTACCAAAACTATATTCAATCAAAGAATCGGCAGTATGTATTATATATAAGCAGCAAAAACGTTTGTGATTGTTTGATGGCAACGAAAATTAGCTGATGCAGATTATATAACGGCTTAGGGGTACTTTACGCTTGTAAGAAATTGTATCGTAGTTGGGACCTTACCTATTTGGTCAGGATAGGGAATACAAGTCCGTTTATTTAGCAGAGCCTGATTTGAGATTCAAAGTCACTTTCTTCGGTGGAAAGGTATCGCACAATGCATAGTCGTCGGTTAGAGTATTAACCTCTGGATCATGAAGTGTTTACTTAAATATAAAGTATATAAAGCAGATAAAAAGAACAAAAAGAGTTTTCTACGCAACTGAAAAGTTAATTAAAGACTAATCTTGTTTATATATATATATATATATATATATATATATATATATATATATATATATATATATATATATATATATATATATATATATATATAAGAAGACTACTGACATAAGGACGTACTCAATGGAAAAATGTATGCCTTTGAGAACGTAATCAGTGTGATAGATCTTGCCATTACGAATACTGTACATAACATTTTTTCTTACTTTAAGTGTCGGTCTAGGAGCTCGACTATGCCGTAAATGTGATATGTGGTGATCAAGTTTTCCGACCTTTAGGATTTATTCGCGAGCATTATCGTGCACGCTGTCAAAGGTTCTCTGAACCTATGATTATAGAAATACCTGATGATATGATTATAGAAACACCAGATGATATGATTGTAGAAACACCCAACAATGTCAGTCAAAAAGATACAGAAGCCGTTGAGATAATATCCAGGACTAAAGGGATTGCAATTTCAGATTCAGTTAAAATAAAACTTCTCAAAAAACGTATTGAGGCAAAACAAGTCCAATGCATATTTTGTTACGCTTCAGTCAATGCGATGGTAAATTGAGCCACCAGTGTTGTACTACGGCATGTACACAGTATAAGAATTTATATAATCGATAGACGTCACAGCAAAATGGATACGGCAACAACTTGCCTAGTCCGAAGACATGATTGCGACCAGTGATGACTGGATCTGTGATGGTCCCTTTGGGACTCATATCAATGAAACTGAAAGTTCAAAATTTCGCAACCACTGTCACATCACTGATGCGTATCGAGGAGCTGCACGCAGCGCATGCAATCTGCAGTTAAGAATTTATCCAAACAAATAATGGATTTCCGTTGCACTTTATAACCTTTACGGGTATGATGGCCACTTAAAAATACGAAGAGTAGCAACTGAAAGCACATATCTTGTTCTAAATCTTCGAACTAATGTAATCAGTCCATGTATGATATCTGCATTTGCATTTGCGACTAGGAATGCTTGTATCCAAAGTCTACTTGGTACCTGGATTTCGTATACGAGAATGGATGGCTCCTTATATGCAGATGAATAGCAATCTGCAAATAGAGGGGAAGAATTAGACTGATAAACACTTCTGTAAACTGATGAACAATGCAGTGTTTGCCTAACTTTAGAGAATCTCCTAAAACAAATCAGCGTTGATCTTGTCCGTGATAATGAGCAAAACAAACTCTACCGATTAATTGCGTACCGGCATTGCAGTAACTCAAAATATTTTAGGTCTGTTTCGTAGACATTCAGAGCAATAAATCCAAGCTGAAGTTGTCAAAACCAAATGTTGGCGCGTCTGTATTGAACTTACAGATGATTGGCAAGCACACAGATTCTTTTCTTATGCATATTGCCTCCGATGGTGTGTGCGCTGACACGACTGACCAAAGCTTAGCAAATTAGTATGACACCATCGAGTATCCAAAAGATCATGAACTGTTTAATAACTCCAATAGGTTGTTGTTGGCAAGTTCAAAGACGAATGTGCTGGCAAGCAAATCGAAAAATACGGGTAGCAGCGTCCATAAAATGTACTTTGAGGATCTATTATAGATCTTCCATTAATGTAATCGCGTAGTATTTTACAGTTTTTATATCACAGCTGATACAACAATAACCATACACACAGTAAAATCTTCTACGTTAAGGTACTTGTCATATAATTTTCGCGAGGAGGGGGTCTATGGGTTTTTATTTGGAGTTGAAATATTTTCTCCTTTTTTATCTCAAAATAATTCATATTTTTTTCCAAGTAATATCATGGCTATATAATGGTATAATTTGCTATAAATCTGAGCAAGATCTTTTCCCAGTTATTGACAGAGGTAAATAAAATTAAAAATTGTCAGGTCTCTGCTCCAGAACATTCAATTGTTGCTCCCTAATATAATTGTGGTAATCCGCTATACCGTGATATATATATATATATATATATATATATATATATATATATATATATATATATATATATATATATATATATATATATATATATATATATATATATATATATATATATACATATATATATAATGAATTATAAATATACACCAGACAGAACGAAAAGTGCTATCCCTGGATTCTATGAAAGAATTCTTGATAATAATAGGCAGAATTAATATTTGATACAAATAATACTATCATACAGCTTAGAGAATTTCTAATTCGTACTCTACGGAGATTCTAACCCAGGTCCGCGGGTAAATGGCACCCATCGCCTTACCTGCACGCACCAGCCCATATTCCTTCACGAATAAGCACGCATAACCAAAAAATGATGCTACTGAATCAGTGTTATATGCACTCGTGCATAGCAGACACACTAGCATGACGACCCAATAATTAATTCTCATGTATCTACACAGTCATTCCGGACTCTATGAAAGAAATCAAGGTATATAGGATTAATAGAGAATTATAAATATACACCAGACAGAACGGAAAGAACCCGCGGACCTTGGTTAAAATCTCCGTAGAGATTTGTTTATATTTGCCTTTGTAAGAATGGGAAATGAAGGTACGAGATGTGAAGACATCTTAACTGCATTTATATAACGATTGAGATAGAAATATTAAAATATAAATGCACATTATCCACAGGAACGTTTCTTTCAAATGTAATGAGTTCAGTAAGTGTGAAAATGAGAACTTGTCATGGATTCTTGCAATCATGTGATTGCCTGCACATATAATAAACCTAGCTGAGAGGCTATTGCAAAATGTTCGTTCATTTAATGTTCTTTTGATCAAAGTAATGACCTCTGAAAGCCCGTACTGTAAAATCAGGTTGGGCGCTTTCTCTGTTTTCCGTTGTCGCTTCCACATGTTGCAAGACAAACGTGCTCTTTACAATGGATACAACTATCAGCAATTTGAAAAGCAACACAAAGCAAAAATATGCAGTCAATGGAAACCGATGATTAAGTGTAATGTTTCAATCAAAAAAGGTAAGAGCAATGTGAGCGATGAAGTAACCACGCTTACTACACAAATATAAAACGATCATATTAGAGTAGGTACACCTAGTACAGATGTTGTCAATTATAAATAATTAGATATTAAAATAGTTTTACCTGATTGGGTGTTGACATTAAGACGAAATACATTCTATATATTATAAACACATAAACCAGTACAGTCTGTCACAATAGATAGATAGATAGATAGATAGATAGATAAATACATAGATAGATAGATAGATAGATAGATAGATAGATAGATAGATAGATAGATACTTGAAGTCAGAGATATAGACAAATATGTGCATGCTGTCAGACAAGCAGAACATGACATTATCGCTTTTTCCAAAACTATGCAGAGACAGTGAAAGACCACGTATATGAATGTTATACAGGATCTGGCTGAACAAAATGAAATTACAATTGCTGAAACTGAAGTCTACAATAATCTACTTTTTGCATTCAGGTTATGTCAACTAAGAAGAGAATACATATTGACATTTGTATCTGTCTTTGCGTCTCAGTCCCTGTATATGGTTGTCCATCCCCGCAATTACCTAGATATAACTTAGATTCTGGTTTGAAGATCACACGGCTTGTTTAGACATATTCTACTCTGTTTACGCTGTACGTCAGCATGTAATGAGGTCGCTAAACGATTAGATGTCTCAACGTGACTATCGCTGAGCTTGTTACATCAATACATGTACTGGCTAGATATAATAATATTATTTTGCATAGGAAATTTTGACAAGACCAGGTGTCACATCAATGCATATGTTGGTAGGACATAATTACATTATATAACATAGGGAATTTTGGAAGAACACGTAGCAATAAGACAGCTTTATTTGGAATTGATGATATTACACTGTATAAATGTATTTTAGAAATAATGTAATTTGCCATCGCTAATCAGAAAACAAAGAACTTACCATCTGTTGGAATTAAGGAGGGAAAATATTGAACACATAGCTGAAACATCATGTGTTGTCTATCACACTTTAAACTGAAAAAAGATTACGGCTTTGAACCAGAGGATCAAATGTCTTTTCAAAGTGCCCGTCAAACCGTTATATACTAAATACGGTGTATTGGCACTATACTCATATCCGCAGGTACTAGGTAAACAAATTGCCAAGTCTGTCATGAAACTTTGCACCTACTTTTCGTAATTGGTTCTAAATGAAAATGGTGACCCTCGAATATCCAGCATGGCTGTCATAACCATCATCTTGAAACCTGTGTTGTCACTACTCAGAACTGATGGTCATCTTGATATGGGTTTTCACTAGAAAATTTCGTATAACATGTACATTGTCTTAACTAAAAATGCTGTCAATATAAAATAGCTGTCAATGCTTAAAAACCTTGCTCTTACTATTGCTGTACATCCTGTATTGATGGTCTATTGAAACAGGGCTTACTGAAAGACTTCCTGTAACTTGTTCTGAATAATTAAAAGGGTGCCAGTCTGCTATCGAATACTTTTGCTGTGGCAGCCATTTTGAAAACAATATCGTTATCACTGCTTTTCCTGGACCGGAAGATGACGTTTTTACCTGGAGATTTCTTACGTAGGTGAAGTTGGTCCTGAATGAAACAGCAGCAGAGAGGGTGGATCCTACAAATTAGTTTCGAGCCAAAAATATTAAACATAAAAATCATACTAAATAAGGCAAAAAATATAGGGCCAATAACGCTAAACCAGAACCTCTAACCGGATTGAGATTCTCTCTACGTGGGTTATTTACGCTGTTACTCGTTCGTGACACCTGTGTTTGTAAATGCTATGCGTGTTCGTTTATGTGCTCGTGCGCGTAATTTTTGTCAGTCCACCCTCTCTGCTGCTGTAATTAACCAAATATTTTATCAAGTCCGTTACAATATCTCGACCTAGGATCATGTAAATTTATTGTTTTAAAACCAAACGGGGTAGCTTGTGCTTTTGAAAAAAGTTTTTGAACTTAATCATGTCCATGTCCCCTGAACACCAAGTATAATAAATATTTTGCAGCGTATGATTATCAACTCCGTTAAACACAACTAAAATATTACAGTTGTCTCTGATTACATTAGGTATTTGCGTATACCACTGGGTAACATAAATCAGGTCGGTATTCTTGTGTCTACCTCGAGAAAATATCCGAGCTGGATTTGATTGTTTGTCCAGCATAATATCATCGTACACTACTAAATTATTAATAAGTCCATCAAGGTCATCTACAGATGGCGCTTCATCAATACTAGTAATAAAATCAACAATATCATTACCGTCTTCATTCAGCAACCTTGCATTTTCATTAAAATCTTTAAGTACTTAATAACACCGCTGATCATCTACAAATGGTGCTACTAAATATAACTTATCCCATCTGAGCCATCTCATTATCAAATTAAGCAATAATTGCGTCTTACCACTTCCAGATGGCCCAATTATTATCATCCTGAGAGAATTCGGTAGGGCTGGGTGATGCTTGACTGGCTCCTGTTTTCGTGTCGCCGAAAAGTCAATTATATCCATAATAATAAATAATATCAATCTATATTGTGTTCGATGCAAGGCATCCACCCCCACCACTGGATTAACAACAATAATAACAAAAAAATAAAAAACGCGCACTGACAGATAAGTGTGAAACGTGTGGCACAAAAATACAAATTTATTTCGTCTAGCACAAAGACAGGAGGTGATGTCGCTGCTTCGTTGGGAAAATTACCAGGAGTTCCATGGGCGAAGTATCCCGGAGAAAAACAACTACCTTGATACAATTATTGTGGTCCTGGAACTCGACTTGATATCCGACTTGACGAACGAGATCAACCAAGACCAGGAGAGTATCCAATAAATAAGATTGATCAAGCGTGTCACGTTCATGATGTTGCGTATAAAAGCAAGTATTTAGAAAAACGACATCTCGCAGATGTGAAATTGATTCATGCGTTAATTCTATACCTGATAAATCTCTCAGAGAGAAATTTGCTAGTTTTCTAGTGAAATCAGCTATGAAGAATAAACTAATGCTAGGGGCTGGTAATTAATTATATAACTATTATAATGGAATCTGTTTATTATAGCCCAAGAGGATATTGGAAGGGCATAGCAGCGATTAGTAAACTTTCTGAAGCAGCAAAAGTCTCACATGCTGTTGCTGCAGCGTGGTTAGCACGACAGGCAATATGGCAGATCTATCTACTTCCACCTAAACAAAATCAGTACGCATATTTTGATGTCAGCGTTCCCAACGAAGTTTATCAAGCAGATATTTTGTTTTTACCGCACGATACTATTAAAACACGTGGACGTCAATTACGCACATACAAATACGCGTTAACTGTTGTTGACGTTGCATGTAGATATAAAGAAGCAGAACCATTATCAACTAAAAGAACATCTCAAGTTGCATCTGCGTTTGAACGAATTTATCAACGAGGACCATTACGATGGCCACAGTTTCTCCAAGCTGATCCTGGCAAAGAATTTCTCGGTGAAGTATCGTCGCTGATGAAGCAACATAATGTGAAAATCAGAGGACACACCGCAATTCATCGTGATCAGGCAATAGTTGAACGATTTAATCGAACACTCGCTGAGCGGTTATTTGGATATCAATATGCGAAGGAAATAATTCAGAGCAACATGAGATCTCGTGAATGGGTTGCAAGATTACCAAGTGAGATAGCTGCGTTAAATAATGAAATTACTCGTGCAACTTCTATGAAACCTACCGTTGCAAATAGAAAGAAACATATCCCCCTTAGCGATGGCTACGCACAACGACGTGACTTCTCAAAACAGCCAGTGTTAGGTAATGTGACTGTCAGATATTTATATGAACCCGGTGAACTTGAAGGGGGTAATAAAAAGAGCAACTGATCCTATCTGGAGTGTAACTACACATATAAAAATATCTAGCGTGGTTAGATCCACGGGAAGACCTGCAATCTACAGATTGGATTCGAATGCTCCTCAACGTGGATTTGTACGTGAACAATTACAAGTAATTCCTGAAGACACACAATGACCACCGCGTTCACTTTTGTAAACTGGCACCCTGACGTCGATTAAATTCAAGACAGGTCAGCATCACATTTTCGCGCGTGTAACCAAGACTACTATTAATTCTGTCTACGGTGAACTGTCTTGGATTATTACCCGAATACATCATAGCATATTACAGTTACAACTTGCACAATGATTATTCTGTCGTAGTTTTAGTGCCATAATAAATTCAGTATCAATATCAAAGTCGCTATTATTATTTTTTTTTTGTTCCATTGCTTATAACCAAATAGTTTTTTTCTTATTACGCCATCACCTTCGGTGTCGTCACTAGCAGTTTGATTATTATTTTCTGTAAAATACATAATAACCCTGTGCAGTTGAGATATTCTTCTGACTCGAGATACTGCGAGATAAACTAAATTTGACCATTCGATCTATCATCGACAATCCAGATATTTGTATCAGTAATAGTTAGTCCTTGTGACGAATGAATCGTTATAGCATATTCTAATTTCCATGGAGTTTTATCCATGATCAAGGCGCTCTCAAAAACATCCACATCAACCAAAACAATATCATTTAATACAATATTCTGTTTTTCATTTGATCCTGGAATTTCAACTTCAATATTCTGTCGTCGAGTATCTGCTGGGCGATAACACAATGGTACGGGTAGATTTCAAATTTTTCTTTATGTAACAAAAACAATTTCTCTTGCAATTCATCACGAACTGTCTTTCTACTCGCAGCTATTAAATCATTTGGTCTCCATTAATTCCAAAAATCGTTCACAGGAGTTTCCGGAATTATTTCACGCATTATCTCACATTGTATTCTGTCTGGCTGTAGTCTGGTTAATCTTTTAAATTCTTTCAATGGTTCATCAATAGTTCTATGATCATCGGTTATCTCCTCATAATAATCCACAAACGTTTTTAACCATTCGTGTGGAGACTGCCCAACAGAAGGTTGCGGCTGACCATGGTCGCCGCACATTATCACAGCAGTATTTTTTGTCAGCAACCAATCAAGAAATGTTTTTAATGTTTCTAACGATACCGTACAAATTTCATCCCAGATGATAATCCGGGGTATATATTTCTCACCCATTCGCTTAGGTGTCCACGTATCCCCGCACCATCTGAAGAAACCATGATAAGTTTCAGATTTTTCTCTGGCTAGTCTATGTGTAGGTGTCAGCACAATCATATCAAGAGAGTTCTTCAAACCCGTAACATCGTTACGGCGAAATAACTCAATGACACGTGTTGTTTTTCCAGAATCTCCAGGTCCATTGAGATAAACGGTTTTATGTCTGGCCACAGGATCAAACACAGATGGTGCTGTCGATGCTAATATTTGATTGTCATTACCGTAATATATTTCCCTTATTTAAAAGTCTGCAGATTCGGAATAGTCAAGGATATTTTCTTGTTTTATTCTCCATGATCCCCATTCACCATTACCGAGTAGCGCTTTTAGCAAATCTAAGTATTTTTTATTTATATAAAATGAATCCGTGGCAACTCTAACCGCGTTATGAGGAAATCTGTTTATCATCGATAATAAATTTATCGAAAAGTAAGCGAGCATAGAAGATCTTAAATGAGTAAAATGCGGTGACTCACCATCAATATAGCTCACGATTGTACCTAATTTAGACCCGTCTGATAAATAAGCATTACTCCGACTTACAGATGTGTTTTATTCCGTTGTATCAGCAATTATAAACTCGAGTTCAGCATCATCCATAATTAATCTTGCACACATTCGTTTATGATCATATGATCCTCCTTGAGTAAACTTACCAATTATTTTCCTACCAAGATCTTTTGCAATTTTATTTTCATAATCAATCATATCAGGATTTTCATCCGGGGAATATTTCTTTTGTTGTGATAACAAAACTTGTTTCTGCGGACGATACGATATCATGGCTTCGTTTACTTTCAACGTCACTAAAATTCCAGTATCAAGCATATATCGTAATAGTACTATTGGAGCCCAATATGTTTCTGAGAAATGTCTTCCAAATCAAATATAAATATTCGGATGCAGATCACCGCAAAGCTCGAATGACTCTATACAAGCAAATCCGGTTAAGTCAAAATTTGGCAAGAGTCCGTTTATCGTAACTCTGGTCATCTCGTGTGTGGGATGTCCGAATTTTTGAAAGTATTCAGAACATTCTCCGTATCCAAGAAAACTTCCAGGATAACACGCTACCATATTAACCGATATAATATCGCTATAATCGTATTTAGTATTCCACAATCCGCCATGTCCGTATTCGATACAACTGTGCTGGATATCTTCAAGAAATTTTAATCGTGTTGGTTTCCATGAATTTTTCTCTTGAGCAAAGTGAGCTGCAACTGATGGAACTGTAAAACAATTATTCAGTAATCGTTCAACTTCGACATTATCAGAATTATATTTCAATGCAAGATTTTTCATTTTTTCGTGGAGAGATTCTTCACGATAAATTTCTCCGTTAGGCCATACAAACTGATCGTAATACGAATCTTAACTTTGAAATAACCAAACAGATAAAAGGTCACTCTTACTAATATTTCTGATAGCGTCGAATATATAATCGCTGTAAAATTTAACTGTTCTATCCCGTGGAAGTATTGTTACTGCCACAGTCCATGCGTGTGCATTATGATCAATGATCATTATAGGAGTTCCATTTTTTGTATATTTCGGTTTGTATAAAATCTCTCCGGTTAGTGTTTTTACCGTAATCGGAAATCTTAATTCTTTTCTAGTTTAGCAACGTCGCTGATAGATGCTCCAGTATCTTTAACTGTCCCTGCCCACGCATTTATTTTTTTACGTCTTAGAACTGTTAAACCGTTTCCGCGTATTGCTTTTGAGAAATGTTCAATAACTCGCTCAGCTACGCAGTTTAGTCCCTTGACGAAGTCAAGGACATAGTCACGGACTCTGTCAAGGAAAATTTCATTGGTTTGAGATTATTAACGCTAGGTTTATCATTTAACAGGTATATCGCATAAACAACTGCAGTTACAGGATACGCTAGTTCATAATACGGTTTATCAATACCACTCAATATTCCTGGTTTGGATTTTTTATTTAACATAACACTATTATTTCCAGTATGAAGTCGTACAGGGTCACGTTTATCACGGATAATATAAGTGTTGTCATCTGTCTGCACAATAAATTTTACCAGAATAATATATCGCTGATTGTCGAGATAGTTGATAATATTTCTACCTCGTTCGTCATGCATTTTAACATCAATGGTATTCATCATCCTGAATGTTGACCAAGTATGAGGTGCGCCATCGTTGTGAAATTCTTTCTTGGCTTCACGGATACGATCAGTTATATCGCTTTTTATCAAAGCCAGATCTTGCGGGCAGTTGATGACGAGATATTAGATTGTAAAAAAAACAACTAATTCCAGGTGTATAATTCGCCTGGCACCCCTGAACCTCAAAGCGCACGGGGTTCACTTAGTGGATGTTTTTATTACCCCGAAATCCAACAATTACATATCCGACGTTATCAACCTGCTCGTCTGGTACTTGCTTTTGGTTTTTTTATTCTGATTAAAAAAATATTTTTTATATATTTTATTCGCATTAATTCAGAAATATGTTTATATTTATTCAAAAATATATTTATTCAGAAGTATATTTATATTTATTAAATAGTTATTCAAAAATATATTAATTCAGAAATATATATTTATATTAAATCAGAAATGTATTTATATTTATTTATATTAATTCAGAAATATATCTGAAATATATTTTTATTAATTCATATATATATATATATATATAAATATATATATATATATATATATATATATATATATATATATATATATATATATATATATATATATATATAAATATATATTTATATTTATATTATATTTTTATTAATTTAGAAATATAAATATATATTTATTCAGAAATATATTAATTCAGAAATATATTTTTTATTTATAAATATTAATTCAGAAATATATATTTGTATTATTTGAGAAATATATTAATTCAGAAATATATTAATTTATTCAGAAATATATATTTGTATTAATTCAGTATATTAATGTATTCAGAAATATATATTTGTATTTAATCAGAAATATGTTTTTATACTTATAAATATTTATTCAGAAATATATATTTGTATTTAATCAGAAATATGTTTTTATACTTATAAATATTTATTCAGAAATATATATTTGTATTAATTCAGAAATATATATTTATATTAATTCAGAAATATATTAATTCAGAAATATATTTTTATATTTATAAATATTAATTCAGAAATATGTTAATTCAGAAATATATCAGAAATAACTTTATTCAGAATATATTCATTCAGAATTATTTATATTTGTTCAGAATATATTTATTCAGAAATAACTTTATTCAGAAATATTTATATTTATTCAGGAATAACTTTATTCTGAAATATATTCATTCAGAATCATTTATATTTATTCAGAATTATTTATTCAGAAATAACTTTCATTCAGAATTATTTATTCTGAAATATTTATTCATTCATTCTGAAATATTTCATATTAAATAAATATTTTATAATATAAAATAAATGAATCATGAAAATAATAATGCTATTAGAGCTGCTATTAAGCAATTACAACACAGCGGTATAAAACTATCTGATGAGCTTGATCCTGAAAAAATTATGAGTGATTTTGAATCATTACAATTTCGAAAGTCCGAAAATAGGTATACACTGCGCTCCGATTATAGATTCATAATATTGATCCAGCAGGCGATGTTACAATCACTGGCAGCAATCACGGATACGCAGGTAAAATTATTTGTTCCCCTTTCACGTTCAATCGAAAAGGTTAGGTCAGAGTTATCTCACGAATACGAAAAGAAAAGAATTGTACACGTTCGTATAAAACAGTTGAGAGATATTATGTCGACGACGGAGTCATTGTATGAAGTTGCGGAAGAATTACTGGCTAAAGATAAGTCAGAGTGTGACTCTACTCATAATAGTGAAAGTGACTGTAGTGACGTTGACAACGAAACCAATAGTGGCACCTGTAACGTTGTTACTGACTGTTGTACCTAGCATTCTTATGATTGCGGAATCGCCTATAATTATATATTTATCATGAAAATGGCGGCGATTCCGCAACGATGGTAGAGGCCGTGGATTGACCAGATAACCGTTCTATCCTTGACTTATTGAACCAGCTAGACAAGAAGGATAATTCATTTCTGACCCTGATAAAATCATGGGTAAAAAGAAAAATATTTTATCCTTGACTTAGTCCTTGACAACGTCAAGGGATATTTTGTTTTTTGCTTGATGTTTTCTACGAAAGCTCATACAGGTTTATATCCAGTGTCGCTGACCTAAGATCGAGCAAGTGGCCAGTCTGGTCAGTACGTTTGAAATGTATCCGCGATAGGAGTGGATTGTGACATTTTAGATGAACAACGTTGATTGGTTCTGATGCAGTCAAATAGCCTGGGGGTACTTGAGGTGTAAATGAATACAGAATGTATCCTTGCTGGGCCTGATTGGATTTTTCAGCGTCAACTTGATAACTACCATGAATGACATCACACACTAGATTGACAGCGATCGTTGATGTGATATTAACGGTTCCTGGCGAAATATGACGACCTTCATTGTACGGATTATTATTGTATCGGAGAATACTTGATGGTGGGGTTATTTTTTTCCATGATTGTATAACTTTCTGAAAAGTTTCACTGATCATATCATTGACTGATTTTTTAGTTCATTGTTATGAAGTCCTGGAAATATAAATATTTGTAATTGTTCTTCTGTTATATTAAAATGTTTAATAACTTGCCGTGGTCCTAGAGTATTAAAATAAAATAACATTTCATTATTAGCGCTATAAAGATATTCCGCGATTATATTTAAGATTATTATTGTTTCGATGATTTGTTGTTTTATGTCATCGCTATAGTACGTGATAATACTTGAAAATAAACTTTTTAGATTATTGAGAAATTTTGTATGTTCAGACTTGATATCATCCGAGTAAGATTTTACAAATTTTACATTAACAGGTAATCCTTCATTGAATTCAATATCAACAAATACTGTTGCTGAGCCATGTTCTTCTTTTTTTATATATTTTGTCGATTAAAACCAGGCCAGTTTTTTCATCAGTATACTGTGTTCGACGTTCTTCAAAACTAAAACGTTTTGAATAATCTACCTCCGTTATAAAAAAAAAAAATATAAATTAATCTCGACGTGGTTCAACGGGACCAGAATAAACCGGCGCGATTTCTGGCCATCCTAGTACTGATCTGATCGAACTTTGATATATATCTACGAAGTAATCCGGCGACAATATTTCAATGACCGATGACAGCGTTGGTTCGTGGATAGTAATAGCAACCTTTGATTCTTTTCCTGTTATGGATTTAATCCTGCGCTGGAATTCTTCATTGATCTGTTCTATTTGATAACTGTCCGTGGGTATACTGACTACTTGCCAATCTGGAGTTCCATCGAGTTTATTTTTATTTGCAAATACTAATGAATTATTCGGCGGAAGACCACCAAACGATTTCGACCTGATATTTGGCCAACTATAATAAACCCGTAATTGCGCTAATGCAATTTCTTTACTGGAATTGCAGTCGGAAAATTAATGCTGAATTCAGGATTAGTTGAACTCGCCGATATCATTGTAGTTCTTACCGGAGCAGACTCAGTGACGATTTGCTGTAATAATTCCAATGACGTTGTCATTGATGTCATTATTATACTATTATTATTCTAAATTCCTGATTTCTTCAGCAGTGTTTACATCACGGTCGTCAAATACTTCATCGTAGATTTTTACCATCGAACTGAATTCTTCATCGGATATTCTACCATCGTTGAACGCCGACGAGATCAGCGATGATAGTTTGGAATATGCTGTTGTTGCTGTATGTAATTTTACCGTATACTGGTGTAATTTTGTGTTTGTGCATGTATCTATCTTCTTTGCAATAATATTAAAAATACCCGATCGGCACTGAGGCTGTCAACGTTGACAATATTACGCCGGTTTCAGCAATGAGCGCAGAAACTGAATAGACAACTATGTCAATGACAACCACGCGTCTTCGATATTTTTTCACTAATATTGTGTAATCGTCGATGATATTTTTTAGTTTAGTTTGCCACGCCGTTACTTGATTGTATCTATATCGCTGAACGTCAATCATTATACTATATTAAGTAATTAATTGAGATGTTTCAGCTACAAATACCAGACACCACCAGTAAGACGCTGTGGTTAATTTTTTTATCAGATGATTCCAGCATAAACGTTTCTTCGGTATCTTTTTTTAACACTACAGATACAGTCCCAGAAAAATTATCTGTTGAATGACGCCATAGATACTTGGTAAAAATCCTAAATTTTGCAGAACTAAATACGGACAGCCTGTATACACCAGTGACCTCCGCGGTATGTTTGATAGTGTTATTTTGCGGTGTCCATGTTGATGATCCTGATGATACTGTGTACACGATATTGTTAATTTGTTTGTGTGGAATTTTAACGAGATTAGCTTTATTGATGATATTAGGAATTCCACTGATAATATCGTTGATTCTTGCATTTATACCAGTGAGATTTATGTCAACAGTTGGTGGACTTCCAAAAATCCATTACTGGTTCTGTTTACGTTTCTGCGAAAATTCAGGAACAGTTGTATTTGTTTAGTGAAATCAGTTTTGAGTGTGGTCATTCCATCGTTGATTGTAGCTAACGAAGTTGTCACTGGAATTTCCTTATCATCGACATATTTCTTCGTTGCAGCGTCGAGATTATCTGTTGGTTCTCCCACGTTGGTAATTTTATTGTTGTTCATGTTGAGAGCGCCGTGCATGTTATCACCGAATATTGACAACCTATCATTGATCGACACAGCAGTAATATCACTAGGAACAAGTTTGCCCTCTCTGTCATATACTGCAATAAAACCTTCTCGCGATAATCGATTACGAATAATAATATCGTTGATTCAAATATTACTCGTCTTCAATTTTCCTTCACGGTTTTGAAATATAACGAGTTCGTTTGGATCAACGTTGGCAAGATTGAGCAGTTCAGATAATTCATCATTGATCTGCCTTGTTACTCGCTTGAGAAAATCTTCACCTGGTGCTTGTTGGGGTTTGGTTTCAGCTGATCTTCCGTAAATATCTAAAATTATATGAGCTTTTTGTGTTGCCTCAGTTGCTGAAAAAAATTTCTTTGTTGGTTCAGTAATTGGTTTAAATAATTGTTCTGCACCTTCTGCAAATTCTTCTTGTGCTTGCTGACGCGCCTGTAATTGTTGTCTGACAGAATCACGGACAGGTAGATATTTCTTGATTACTTCTAGTCGCTCTCGAGCTAGTCTAGCTGAGTAAGCTTCACTAATCATTATTGTACTAATAATAATTTAATTATAGCTAGCACATATAATTATTTCTTTGTTTCTTTTTCTCTGCGAATATCATCCTCTATAGCAAAATTTCTTATAGTTTTTTCTTTTTCAGACAATTGTCTGAAACGTTGTTTTTCTATAAATAGCAGCAGAGAGGGTGGACTGACAAAAATTACGCGCACGAGCATTTACAAACACAGGTATCACGAACGAGTAACAGCGTAAATAACCCACGTAGAGAGAATCTCAATTCGGTTAGAGGTTCTGGTTTAGCGTTATTGACCCTATATTTTTTGCTTTATTTAGTATGATTTTCATGTTTAATGTATTTGGTTCGAAACTAATTTGTAGGGTCCACCCTCTCTGCTGCTGAAACCGATGTGGTTATATGGTCGTCACAGTTATTGATATTAAATTTGTATTAAGACTGCTTCTGACAAATGATCTATATAATAAGTTTTCTCATTTAAGTTCCAAATTATAGCCATGTTAAAAAAAATCTTCTTCTGGCTATTTCTCCTGAACCCACATGAGCATGTCACTAAAACATAACAACAGTATGTGATTGGTCCTTAATAAAAAATAATAGGTATCTGACCTCCTAGGTGGTAACTATAGATTTTTAATACTGCACTTATCTGTTGATCACGTTAACTCAAGCATATGGGAAATATATTCTTGTTACCATATTTAATATGTTGGAGTTTCTCAAGAATATCTAACATTATTTCAAAACCAGACAATTTACCAGGACAAAAGGAGTGTAATAATAAGCGTGCATTCTATAAATTCATTTTAACCAGTGAAGCATAAGTCTCAAGGAGAGATTTGTGTTACAATGCATTTGTTTATATTTGCCTTTGTAAGATAGGGAAATGGATAGACGAGACCTGTAGTCATTATGACTACATGTATTTAACGAGTGAGATTAAAATCTTAAAATATAAATGCACATTGTTCACCGGGACGTTCATTTATGGATTGGATAAGAATATCAAGACAATGTTTTCAGCCAAAAACTGTATAGATAAACTTTGTTTTATTTTATTGCAATCATTTGTTTTAAAAGAATGAGAAGAACGTCTTTTCCAATTTGTTGACAACGTGTTTAACAACGTGTTGAATATAAATGCTCTTTACATAGATATGTTTAAATAATTTTAATAGAAGTGTCTTTTGAAAAAGGAAACTACTATTTCTTCCTCTCTTTCAACTACAGCCAAATTTTAGTTCAACTGTACATCATAAACCAATATGGAAGTAAGTTTGTCCATTGGGTCTTTCATAATGGATGACAAAGGTTGCACAGCCATCGCCATTTCCGACCTCTTCAAAGTTGAAAATAGTCTTTAAACACACATAAAATATTGTGCTATGCACATGATCAAGTTGCCTCTACTGCTGCGGCAGTTACGCATTATTAAAGTTAGTGCACCATACTCATAGTGGCGTTCACATTTATAAGAGATAACTAGTTTAAAACCCATTTTCATTGATTTCACTGCAAACAGATACTGCAAAACATTAACGACTTTTTTAATTTAGTCAATAAATATAATGAACAAAACTTGCAATATTTAATAAATCATGATATTAGTTGTTTCGCAAATAAGAGTGGTTTTATTAGTAATTAAATCTTGTTGATCACGATTAGTGTCTAACCTAAAGCAAAAGTTTTAAACAACATTATACATTGACTAAACCCATGCTTTTAATGAATGAATGAAACCCATGCTTTCAATGCTTGATTGAATGCCATACTTCGAATGATTTACTGAAAGCCATAGTTTCATAGCATTCCGCATGCGAATCATAAAGTTAACCGATTGTTAACATCAGGTATTCGCGTTATCGACAATAGTGTCATTGCTAACTGACTTAAGATGTATTTATTAAAACTGTGACCTAGATGAAATGACGTGGTCAGATGAACATAATTAATTAAGGCAAGGCTATCTTTAAAAATCCCTTCTATTGACAGTAGAACGATTATATATGTCTTGCTGTCTTTGCAAACAACTGACATGTGCTATAACAAAGACTGCATTTTAAACTTGGGTAAAAAATATTTCTTATATAATTCTAATCAAGCACAACCTATTTATTCTACCTACCCATGCTTATTGACTGTATTCGTCTCGTTCATTTAAATGGAACGACTTGAGTAGTATTAGCATATTCGTGCCTTAAGATTACTTATAAAATTACTTTGTAAAAAAATGGAATGAAGCAGGTTGATGTTGACAACAGTGATACATCGCTTTCCACTGACTAGTTGGACGTGAAAATACTGAATTTATTGGTAAAATGTCTTGTGACTGAGCATTCAGAAATAACCTCTGTGTATTAGAGAGTTGGTATTCGAGTGCAATATTTGGTTTTTCAGAGAATATCATGTAGATGTTAGATACTGCATAAAGGAGTTAATATAAAAGCTCATTGTAGTTCAACATTTTAACAGTTTTTGCATTTGAAAGTAAACCTTAATTAATCACTGCATAAAAATGTGAAATTTCATTTATAGAAATGTCAAACGATTCGAAGTGAACGAAATAAGAAGCTGGGGGTGGGGGTCAACAGTCCTTTTTAGCGTTTTTAATGGTACCAATTTTAAAATAGCGGTCCTAAACAAATGCTGAGAT
>JAECUM010020736.1:0-21261 GCA_016617855.1 Megalonaias nervosa | reverse complement strand
GTAGTTGTCAGCTAATAATCTTTTACGGATGTAAGCCTAAACATGTTTAGAGGTGTCTCTCTCTCTCTCTCTCTCTCTCTCTCTCTCTCTCTCTCTCCATAATCGGAATACCTCTAGTATTTACGCGCTATATTTAGTCTACAAATAATATGATGGCAAACATTACCGGACTTCAAAGGATTATGATAAGATACTAATTTAATTTCTACTTTAAATATTGAAATTTAGGTGGTCGGGGCCGGATTTAGGCATAAGTTAAACAAACTATAGCTAAAGGCCTCAAAAAGGAACCTCTCAAAATTTCAGAATTTTTTTTAAAAATCTGTTACAGTTTTAATATAATTTATGTTTAAGTAATAATTCAACCCGTGCATTTTTTTTTGGCATTATACATTACTATTATTATCTATGCAATATGTTTTATATAAATTACATAATTTACTCTGTAATAATTAGCAAAAGATTGCCAAGTTCAGTTGTTACACAGCCTTATTCTCTGTTAACAACTACTAAATAGGGCCTCACCATGTCTAAATCCGGCCTTGTAGGTAATGAAATATTTTACGACAATAAAAATGAACCGATGCACAGCAGTAGAATCGGTACCGGGACGGACTAAAACCCTGATTCTTTCCTGACGTTGATGGCTCGCTGACCCTCTGGACTGAAAAGCTGACCAAATCCCTCTGTTGCGATTAACTTTCACTAAATAGAGATTATTTTCGTGGGGTTTTTTTGTTTTTTTTTTTTTTTTTTTTTTCAGAATTAACATTATGTCTAAATTGATTGATAAAGGCCACGAACTGTTAATGTTTGCTCGCAAACCGGTATAGTGATCGCCGGGTAAATGGAAGACCCAGATGATTGTCACAAAGTAACAAATGCGATCCATAAAATGTTGGAAATTCAAATCTATTCAGCAAGGAAATGATAAAGAATTAAATTTGAAAACTGAATAAACACCTATGTTTGAATGAAATATTTTAGAAACAAAATAAAATTAAAACTAAAGTTGGAATGAATCCCTGATTGTACGCAACCCAGATTTTAATGAGACTAGTATAACTATTTGTTCTCTCATAAAATAAGCAAAACAAATTAGGTTAACAATTCCTTCAATACATGAGCTCTGAATCATAATCGATAACACTTAACAAAAAAATTGTGGATATATCTCTAACACCTCATATAGGACAACCAACCAGAATGACCAGACACATCTAACCCTGTTAATTTGATCAGATTCTAGCTACGGCCAATCATTATACGCACACCTTTCTTTCCTCTGACCATTTGTAGAGTCGACCAAACTCACAGAGAATATCGCCGTCTTCCTTGAAATAGATCCCTTCAACTGAAATAATTCTGATTTTTGTCATATTATACCCTTAAGATAAAACATTGTTTTCTATCCTCTTTGTCTCTCTGTCCATCACCTCCTAATTTTAACATTAAGCTATCATATTTTCGCTTTTAACGTTTTACATTGGAATCTTTCTTTCGTAACTAATATGCAGAAATGCATAACTGCATATAATTCTTGACATACGGTGCAGCAGCAAAATAGATAAAAACAGATCGACATTTTCATTTCAATGATAAGCCTTGCTGGAAACTATGCTGCTACATACATTGGAGAAAGAAAATAGCTATTTTACGATTTTGGAACAGACTTGTTGGGGCTTCAATAAAAGGGTTGATTATACCCTGTTAGCCTTTGAAGGATTTTGGTTGTTGAGAAATGGACTACAAGCCATTATTTATTTATTTTTTAAAGGCGGGGGGGGGGGGGCAAAATTTGAGAGATCGCCAATGAATTTTCAGGATGTGAATGTTGTACCTGAACATCTACAGCAGTAAAATAGATCATCATTGCCATTCTTCTATTGGCGAATTTCTTACCTTTTTATCTCTTTTCAAGATTGTATATTTGTTTCTAGAATTATGACGGGAGTAACAACAAAGATCTGTGGAACGCCTCCTGAATACAACTAATGCATGCTTTGTAATTTTAGAAAATATGCTCATCAAGCAGTGAGTAAAAACAAATAAATTAGTTAATAACTTTCTAATGTTTAGTGTGTGTGTGTGTGTGTGTGTGTGTGTGTGTGTGTGATTTTGATTTTTAAAGTACCTTCAACAATGTTTTCAGTCACATCGCTACGATGTCTGTAGTGTGGCAGTTTATAGAGATGTCAAACACTGGGGCATCTTGTCGCAGAGATGTAGCATCATGTCCTACCCAGTCACATTATCCTGACTCCAGACCGACCAGTCCTAACACTAACCTCTTAATTCTGAGCTCCTAGCGAGGTAGCTGTTAGTACCATTTTTATAAGTCTTTGGTATGACCCGGCTGGGCGTTCGAACCCGCGACCTCCGCATCCGAGGCGGACGGTCTAACCACTAGGCCACCGAAGCAGTCTTTCTAATGTGGAAACTAAACACAAACCACATGGAAACTACTGCACATAACGCTTGAGTACGTTAGTTTATTCCTGACTGTGAACAGTATCGTCCCGGATATACTATTACAGTATATTATGCTAGTAACGATCAGTAGAATGAAATGTGTATACCCTTATAATCTGGTTAATGAAACATACAGATCGGTGTCTATGGTATTCATATTTGGGCTTGACTTGATATACATGGTACATGTAGTAAGTGCTGTCAATAGAATTTCAGAATCAGAAGTCTTGTACTCTTCACTCCTAGAACTCAGAATCCCCCTGCTATTCTCTGAGTATTCTAGCCCAAGTATAAATCACGGTAAATCTCATCGGAGGTTTCTAGGCTAATATAAATACATCCCAGATATAAATCATGCTATATCTCATCGGAGGCATCTATACTAATACAGTCCCAGTATAATTTATGCTAAATCTCAGCCGAGGTTTCTAGGCTAATATTAATATACCCACAGTATAAATCGTGCTAAATTGTATCGGCGGTTTCTAAGCTATTATAAGTATAGCCCAAGTATAAATAATGATCAGTCTCATTGGAGGATTATAGGCTGATACTAATACAGCCCTAAATATAAATCATGCTAAGTCTCATCGGAGGTTTCTAGACTAATACTAACACACCCCTAGCCGAGAAGGTTTCTAGGCTAATACAAATACAGCCCAAGTATAAATAATGCTCAGTCTCATCGGAAATTTCTAGGCTGATCCTAATATGGCCCAAATATAAATCATGCTATATTTCATCGAAGGTTTCTAGGCTGATACAAATACAGCCCAAGTATAAATACTGCTCAGTCTCATCGGAGGTTTCTAGGTTAATCCTAATATAACCCAAGTATAAATCATGTAATTATTTCACAGGAGGTTTCTAGGCTATTACAAGTACAGTCCAAGTATAAATCATGCTATATCTCATCGGATGTATCATACTAATACTAATACTGCCTAGTAAAATTTATGCTGAGCCTCGTCGGAGGTTTCTAGGCAAATACTAATATACCCCAAGTATAAATCAAGCTAAATCTCATCGGTGGTTTATATACTAATATAGTTACAGCACAAATATAAATCATGCTAAATCTCATCAGAGGTTTCTAGGCTGATCCCAATATAGCCCAAGTATAAATCATACTATGTCTCATCGGAGGTTTCTAGGCTAGTACTAACATAACCCAAGTTTAAATCATGCCAAATCTCATCGGAGGTTTCTAGGCTAATGCTATTATAGCCCAAGTATAAATCATGCTAAATCTCGTTAGAGGTTTCTATGCTACTGATAATATAGCCCAAGTATAAATCATACTAAATCTCATCGGAGGTTTCTAGTCCAGTACTTATATAGTCCAATAATAAATCTTGCTAAATTTTATCGGAGCTTTCTAGGCTAGTACTAGTAAAAAGAAAAAAAAAAAAGACACGAATCTATCACAATATTCATCCTATTATAAGTACGATACGAGAACTTGTAAAGTGGTTAAAATTGCATGTTAAGACATATGTTAGGCTGACTTTATGCAAGTCACCACAACAAACAAAGTAATGATATCAAGCGTGAAGAACTATTTTGTTGGATTCTTTCCCTACCTATGTGTCTGCTAAGCTGGTCGACATAGCCACAATACAAATGTGTATTATGAATCGCCCGATAGTTGTGGAGCTTAGTGGCGATGGTCAAGAGTCTAGAACGCGTTACGTTTATTCGGACACCTTCCATAATATTCCTTCTGTTATGTATCAGACTGTTACACGATTTAACACGAACTTCCCAAAGCATAGTTTATGTGTCAGCGTCGGTAAACTAGTGAATGCAAATGGAGGACGAAGCACAATGAACGTCAACTTTGGCTTCAGCTTTAACGATGGCGAAATGTGTTTTCTGTCGCAAATGGATCACGGATCGAAAATACGCATGGATTAGAGGGAGCAAATGGTTTAAGCCCATGACAGTGTGTGATCTGTGTAATAAGTTAATACATTTTGGAAAAAGGTCAGGGGGTGGGGGTAATCTCCTTCCCACTTATATGAAAAATAAAAAAAAAACACCAATCGTTCGGGAGCATTTTGGAATCCTCCGACCAGTAATTATCCACTTCTTGTTTGATGAGAGATTATGAGAAAAATTACATTAGCCAGGTACAAATCCCTAGTCACGATCTTGATATAGCTGGTGGAACAAAACACGTATTTAGACCAAATTTTCCTCCAAAGAACGCGTTACGTCTTAAATATATATAAATTGAAAGCGGAACGTGTGTGTGTGTGTGTCTGTCTGTCTGTCTGTGTGTGCCTAAATGTACCCATTCCAAAGGCGTTAGAAACAACTGCAAACATTAGTCATGAGAAATACACTCTGACGAGGCAAGAAGGATAAAAAAAAAACAGTAGGGGGAAACTTTTTGCATGTACTTGGAGACCATGGACAAAGCAAAACATTTCAAGGAACTTTTGTTCAAGAATGCATAGGAAAGTGACAGTGTTGTGGTACTGTTTGATGACATCATTAAATAAAAAGGCACAGCTTATGCAACTGGATATTTCCGTCCAATAAAAAGCACGATAACAAATGTATTCATGGGTATGCACATGCAGATAACATGGCGAGTCATTTTATAAGTAAAGTACTAGTGATTAACTTAAACATACAAAAATGTATTCAAATATGTATGGCTGGACCAAGTATCAACTGAACGTTTATGATTTTATATATGTAGCAAGATTAACGATGAGTAAAATACGCCAATATTGAATATAGGGTCCTGCGGGCTGCGTGTTGTGCACAACACTTTTAACAATGCTACCAAGATCGCAGATTGAATCAATGCCTTCAAGCATTTTGTTATTTGTTTAAGGGCTTCACATTATAACTAGTTGCGACGATCCTGAGCATGTTCATGATGACTGGGCAAGAATTCATAACTACTTGCAATGATGTGCGAATATCATACAATTTCATAATCGATACCTCCAACCAACCTATCAATGATAGATTAATACGTGATTAATTTCTTGCCAAAATTAGGAATATTTATTTTCCAGTAACCCATATTCCGCGGCAGGAAGACACCGTTCAAAATTTAATTTCGACCAAAATCGACCCCGAAGATTGTAGTCGCTTAATTAGTCATTGAACAGAAAGACTCCGATTCTGAACCAAATCGATTAATTGGACCAACACAAACTTGTAGTGAGTATATATCCGATAACATTCCTATTATAAGCCATAAACATTCGTTTTGTCTGCTTTGATTTTTTTCTTCAAACGCTTCAACGCATGAACGACTGGCAAAGTCTCAAAGTGAAATGTCTGATTATGACGTAAGATTCTGTGATTAGTTAATAAGTGTTTGGCATATACAACGTTTGTTTTTTCCATTTAATTTGGAAGTTCGTGCCCGTTAGGAGTATGCAAAAGTAAACTGTTATGGAAGCAAACAAATATACTTCTTTAAGTTCAGTTGGTGCATACAAGTAATTTCCTTAACCCCGCAGATTGTGTGTGTGTATATATCTGTGTGTGTGTGTGTGTGTGTGTGTGTGTGTGTGTGTGTGATGCACTTTTATCAATAAAGCAACATGCAATTAGTTTCCTTAACCCCGCAGATTGTGTGTGTGTATATCTGTGTGTATATCTTTGGATGCCATATCTGATGATAACTGAGTTTTTTTAATATCCAAAGTAACCTACCTTCAATAAAAAGTTCAAATTAACGAAATCAATTTAAATGACTCCAGTTTTTTAGTCACAAAGTAAAAGATGACAGTGTGCACAAGGAAATCCCAATGGTGAGGTACTTTACATTCAGACTTCACCATAGGGTTGAACAGATCGATGATGTGTTAACGGCGATATTTGAGGAGTAATAATAAACCAGTTAGTATTGAATAAGATAATTAGGACGTGCTGTACCTGTTTGCAACCATTATGTGGAAACTTACTTTGGTTTTAATTTATTTTGAACAACTAGCAATGCTATTAATTTCTTACGGTCGCATATAAACCCAGCAACCATCATACAGTGTAGATTCTAGGCACATATATAAACCCAGCAAGCATCATACAGTGTAGATTCCAGGTACATTTAAAATCCCAGCAACCATCATACAGTGTAGATTCCAGGTTCATATATAAACCCAGCAACCATCATACAGTGTAGATTCCAGGTACATAAAAAATAAGTGGCCGGGGTTGGGGTTTGGACAGTTATGACTTTGGTTTGAGTTTTGATCAGAAAGTTTTGGGTGGGTCACTTTTGACCATCAAGAAAAAAGACGAAGTTGATGTGTCATGCTTTCCAATATCAGTACTGCGCCCAAGGCGTAGTTCCCCACTGCCTTCAAGCAAATATTCAAATAGATAGGTAGATAAATAGATAGATTAAATGATAGACGGACAGTCAGACCACAGAGAGACAGATGGATGCACACATTGATTGACGAATATAGATATGCCTAGTGTAAGACATTTCATTATTTGACGGAGATTCATTCATTCGGTCTTTATTGCCTCCATAAAGAGATTTTCAGATAAAAACTTAACATATGAGAAAACAGAAAAATCGCATTTAAATAATCTTTAAATGTGCAGAGGGTAAACACAATATAAGGGGAATAGATAATCGCATCTGAGCGACAATAACAGAATCACAAAGAAAATATGAAAAGACATAGAGAGACATACAAAAGAAGACATGTATAGGAAGATTAGGACTGGCAGATATACTTAAAGAATGTTAAGACAAAAACGGAAATGATATCAAATTTACCATTAAGTATTAAGAGAAAACAGTAGCAAATATAATGAACGTGACAAACGTTTAATAAAATTATAAGTTAGAAACGTATAAAATCCGTTGGTTTTTTAACAGCTCAGACAATACAGGGAGACTGATAATATCGAGTTGATGACAACTAGGTAATCTTGATAAATTGTGTAGTAAAAAGTCATATAAATAATACAGACACATGATATAAAATTGATGCATCTGTTAATACAAGCATTATTAAAAATGATGCAGACCCTTCAACATTTCTTAATATGTTCAAACATGCCAAATATTTATATCGCACTTTGTCGTAAACTTAATGATATTACTACAAACAAAAGCAAAGTAGCAAGATACAAAATCACAAAATGACACACATTTTCGTTTTTATTAAACAAAAATATTTTCAGATTTTGATAACATTCTAATAAATAATTTTCTCCATTTAGAAGCTTATGATATTGTGAGGCTTGGAAAAGGTTAGCTCTTTGATGATTATTTCTCTTTCCTTTAAACTGATTTTATAAAAGAGGCGCTCTTTTCGTTTCTGATTACAAATGCTACTTATAAATTAATTTTGAAGTATCATTAGTGAGCAGTCAGTATTTTACTAGGGGGATGGGGTGTAAATAACAAATCATACAGCTGAGAAACTCGACCCCTAACTCAAGCACTTTTATACAATATCATACCTCATTAGAAGATGTATCATTCTGCAGCATATTTAGCTCTGCACAACAAAGAGTACCCTACATTTTTATTTAACATATAAAATAGCATACCCCTATTTTCACAAACACTTCCCCAACACCCTTTTTAACATGCTAAACTAACTGCTCCATTCTTTCATCTTTAAAAGGCAACATTGACACTTAGTACACAAGTACTGGAATATATCTCACTCAGTTTTATTCTGAAATTTTGATGACCAATGGGCATGCAAATCGGTCTCTTCAGCAAAAATTAAAAAAAATAAACAAGGAATTGATGAAAAAGGCTGAAGATGCACCGAATACCCTTTCGACAAAATTTTAAAGGCAATAGTACAAATAAGTGAACACCCACGAACACACATGCTTTATTTTCTCTATACATTTGTTTGTATAGATGCAAACTTATGTTTCCATTTGGTAAAAACTATTTTAAATTGGAGAAAAAAAAGCGTAATGTCATTCCTACATCAACAACATGTCTAAATATATAATATCAAACTCAATAATACAATACAGCGTTTCGTTTCAACCTGAGTTCATTGTTTTATGCAATTACGGTCCAGCCGTGTTGTACATAGCGTTCGCCTATGTCAGAAGCCAGTTTTTAATGCCCTTTCCAGTTTTTATTTTTTTATAATATCAGAAATTCATTGAAATATTATTTTTGAAAAAATTTTGTTCATTCGATTATTACATTTATCGAGTTCAAAGAACGGATTAAAATTAAAGCCAAAGCCCCACACCCACTCCTCCTACCCCCAAGTACTGTTCATATTTCCGTGGTATAGAGTACCAGGCCGTTGAAATAGATCGAATATGTCGGCTAAGAAAGGAGAAACATTTTCATATTTAAAACAACAATAGGAAACGCCCTTTAAAGCACATGATCATTTCTAAAAAATTATATACAAGTTGATGGGCATTATAGATATCCATGTTTCCACCGTAACCTTAAAACGTTAGCTGACAAAAATTAATTTCTTACGTATTAGGGCAGGTGAACACAGAGAAAGTTTTTTTTTTTTTAAATACAAATTTGCAAAGAAAATATTATTAACAGTAGATTTGAACACTTCATGGTTTTCTGGGACTCGTTGCTTGAAAATATTCTCAAGGACCTCGACAGTTTACGACAATTTGCTAACCTCTCTTTCAAGTTGCAAAGGAGTAAATATTTACAGTCCTTGAAAACAGCTAGAAATCACACTGTAATTATTAAAGAAGCAAACAATTTATTTTACTGTCTTTCAAAATGTAATCCGCCGCTTAATTATCTTCTATATTTATTGATACATCTAAAATCTACAACTCTCGCGAAGTGTAGAACCTTACAAATTTAACATGGAGAATAATCGTTAGAAGTTCAAACAGTTTTGATGAAAGTGACGGGAACAGAGCCATAGAACCATGGGCGCCCGCAGCATGGGTCAAGGGGTGGGGGGTGGGGGGTGTCCGACAGGTTTAATCATGCAAATGAAGCTGAAAATATGTCACAAGATTCTGTTCAAAACGCTTAATAAATATTAGCTTTAGTTTCAGACTGGTTCTTACACTAACTCTCCCGGCCGTGACTGACTGACCCCCCCCCCCTGAAAATCCTGCCCCCTCCCTGCACAAAGTCCTGCGGGCGCCCATGCATAAAACATATTAGTTTTGTTGTTATTTTAATTAAATATGAAAGAATTCGCAATATAAGATAATACTAGTAGCTGTGCTGTAATACATATACAGTATTTGGTTACCTATTGCATTGTGCATACAATGCACTAAGACCCAGGACATCATGAAGTGAGCAATATTCCTATTCGAATATTTTATTTCAATCGACAAAGATTTCGCTGAGAAAGACGTCAAAGAACCCCAACAAGCAGCTCAAGATAATCAAGAATCATGATAAGGAGAGCAAACAAAGTCCGCTGTCATGCATAGGTAGGAACACAGACATCTTTTCAAACTTTTACGGTCTTTATTTTTTCTTGGCAAAAGCGGTGATGATGTCAATCGGAATCGGGAAGATGATAGTAGAATTTTTCTCCGCGGCGATTGAGTTAAGCGTCTGAAGGTATCGGAGTTGAAGCGCCGAGGGCGATTCCGACATGATATCGGCAGCTTCCTTTAGAGCACGTGATGCTTTCATCTCTCCCTCTGCTGCAATAACCTAGAATGTGTAATAAATACGTGTATCCCGATCAGTTCATATTTCTGTAAGGTATTTAATAAACCTTATACTAAAGACTTTAAAAAAAAAATATGGTATTAAGGGCAATCAAATTAGCAAATGACATTTATTCTTTTTCCATACAGAAATTTTAATTTTCAGTTAAAACACTAATTAGCAATATACTTGGCTAATAGAACCCTCTAAGGTATCGATTATCGGTGTCTTATATCGATATAAAATTGATTTTAACCCTTCAATGGAATGTATAAAAACGAACACTTATGATAGTGAACGCAAACTGCCATGTGCACCAAACAATTCTACATAGCATTAGTTGGTCCTTTTCTGTTACACCATGATAGTGTCGCATCAGATATTCGCAACAAGAACATATTTTTCACAAATATTCTAAAATGATTTTCTCGTCGTGTTGCATTGTCATTTAGGAAGAAATACAAAGTCGTACATTCGTTATCTTTTCTCCTCTACGGAATAACTAAGCAGATAATTTCCAACTTCTCGAGATTTCTCCTGAATTTTTTGGTATTAAGTCCAGCCTGCGCACTGTACATTAAGGGTTAATTAAGCGCATAGGAAATGTTTGTAATTTTAATTTTAAGTGTCGTGTTCATCGTGAATATATTACTTCCTCTGCGAACGAGACAGTGGGTCGGTTTACAGATGTTAAGCAGTCGGCTAAAAGCAATAGCTTCTCCAATCGTAAGTAAAGAGCTTATGAACTTGCCTGTACTAGTATATTTTAATGTTGTCCGTCGCTGTGTTTTTTTGCTCGTCACATTAAACGATGCGCTAATTAGCCATTATGCTAGAAACATTTTATTAAAAAAAAACACTATCTTCATGTTTTCATGTGGTTTAATTAGGTTGAACTAGGCAAACTGCTGTACAAAATTTAAGTTCAAAAGAACAACTGTAATGGCAGAAAAATGTCTTCCTATAAAATCGATTTCCTAATGTCTATATCAATAATTAATGTCATAATATATATCGATCAAATAATCGATTATACGATTAATTTCACCAGCCCTAACTAGCAAAGTGTGATACTTGACAAAACGCTATGGTCTGGTTTTAATTTTAGAAGAGAAACATCCTCTTTTTTTAATCGTCATATACATGTCAATTACTGCACTACGTTTTAAACAGGAATATAAATGTCCCATCTGTGTAAAAATTTTCAGTTTAACATTTTCTTTCAATGGATGGATTATCGTCTTGGTACGTTTCTTATTTATTTATTTATTTATTTACCTTAGCGCGAGCTTCACGTGTAGACTCTGCCTCGGCTGCCATGGCTCTCTGCATTTGAACTGGGAGACGGACGTCCTTGCTGAAATTTAAATCAAAACAAAACAATGTGTAAACACTTTTTAAAAAGTGTAATACTGGATGTCTATTGAAGCCAAATATTGATATATTTCAATTGTTTGAACATGTATGCTCCACGGGAAAGTCTAAAACAAATAAAGTGGCACACAGGATAAAACCTAACATTTAAATTTAAAAAAGAATCTAAACAGACTTTAGTTTAAAATTTGTACCATTTGATCGTAACCATCAAACTTTAATACGCTGTAGCTATGGCGACCAAACTACGTATCAGTTATATACTTCGCTGACTTTACGTCACGTTCATGAAACATTTACGATTTGGAAGCCATTTGCGTTGACAATTTCTCATGGTTTATAGGACACTCTAAGATAAATACATCTGGAATTACCCTATTTACTCTTGGAATTGTATGTTTTGCTGAAAACAATACACTTCTGGAGACAAAGCAGATAAACCACTACTAGTACTCCAAAATAAATGAACAGATAAACTGCAAAATGCGTAAATAATTAGCTCATTGCTGGATGATCTTAAGAAAAATGTACAATGAGTGTATGCAGGATTCAATCGTTATTTCCTACAATTATGACACCTTAACTTTTCACACCTACACACCATCCCCCATATATATATATATATATATATATATATATATATATATATATATATATGGCACAAATGATAAATAAATCAACAAGCATACACAATTGAAAATGTAACTTACATTTCGACTCTCTCTACTTTGACACCCCAAGGATGAGTAGCTGCATCAAGTGTCTCCTGAAATAAAATGAACCCAGCATAAGTGTGTGTGTGTGTGTGTGTGTGTGTGTGTGTGTGTGAAGATATTATGTTTACTGACGCATTTAAAGAAATGCCTGAAAGAATATTTATAATGAAAATTTAATCATTTATAAAGTGATGTCTCTGATGACAACAATAAATGGATATATCTATGTAAGTATTAATATACAAAGAAAACTTAATGATATGTATATATTAAGCAAGCACCTGCAACGTACCTCCATAGTGTCGCTAATGTGCTCTCTATCACTCAACACCTCAGTAAGAGCTTTAGTTCCCAGTATGTTCCGCAGTGTCGTGGCTGCCAGAAGTTTTGTCGAAGACTGAGCATCAGACACATTGATGATGGACATCGTGGGGTCAAAGACACGGGCGTAAAAAACAGCGTCCACGGCTACCGTCACTGAATCTTTAGTCAAGATCTGTGAATAATTTATAATTTTTAAATAAGTGGCTTCGATACATCCTCGTCTTCAACATCATAGTCATGATAATCAACATAAATGAAAAACAAACATATCATTTTGAAATGCACTTTTAGCTGTACCTAATTAGAAGTACATACATATATATTAAAGAATTTACAAATTCTAAAGAGCGCATTTGCATGAGAAAAATAGTGGACGCTAGTCGGTTATTACAATGCATTTCACTTAATGTCGTGTCATTTTATAGTGACGACTTTTACACTATTTCCTTGTATGTCAATGAAAACGTTAACTCTGATTTAAGTTTATTTCAATTTATCTTAATTTATTTCAATTTATCTTAAACAGTTGATTTGAAAATAATATACCTCTTGTGGCGGGATTTCATAGGAAAACGTTCTCAAATCCACACTTCTGAAGGTGTCAACACATGGAAATAGGAAGAAGATACCTGGAATGTTATATGACATAATGGAATGAAGCAATACTACCAGAGAGAGAGAGAGAGAGAGAGAGAGAGAGAGAGAGAGAGAGAGAGAGAGAGAGATGTGTAGGAAGCATCTGCATACATACAATAACTCTACTACCGATAATCAATTTAATATGCGTTTATCCGTCTCTCTAGCCATCAATATTATCCATCCAACACTCTAACCATCGATATTATCCATCCAACACTCTAACCATCGATATTATCCATCCAACACTCTAGCCATCGATATTATCCATCCAACACTCTAACCATCGATATTATCCATCCAACACTCTAACCATCGACATTATCCATCCAACACTCTAACCATCGACATTTTCCATCCAACACTCTAACCATCGACATTATCCATCCAACACTCTAACCATCGATATTATCCATCCAACACTCTAACCATCGACATTATCCATCCAACACTCTAACCATCGATATTATCCATCCAACACTCACACATTGAAACTCACTAGAAACGAACATACCCAAATCTGTGCGTCAAAGCAATGCATTGATTTTATAAATAACACGTGAAAGATGGACATGCAGAGGTAAAGACAGGCAGACAAAAAGCCAGATATGAAATCTGTACCTGGTCCTACAGCACCTCCTTGCTTGACCCGACCCAGTCGGAAAATGACAGCTCTCTCATACTCTTGTACTATCTGTAAATTGTAAATTATACCTTCGTGGAAATGTAAATCTGGATAATCGCGATAATCTATTAATCCTTCTATCGGTATTAGCATGACCATTATTGAAAATACATTACTATTATCAAAACCATCACTACTGTTCCACTCTCCACCTACATTATGTCTGTCATCATCATCATCATCGTCGTCGTCGTCATTATTATTATTATTATTATTATTATTATTATTATTAATGCTGTTGTTTTTGTTGTTTTTTGTTGCTGTTGCTGTTACTGTTTAAAAAATAAATTACCTTGATAGCACAGATGAGAGAGAACGGGAAGAAGAGTATCAAAGTCAAAATTGATATCCCTAATAGTACACAGCCACAACCGCCGATGTCCCCATCGGGTTCAGTCTCATGCTGTTCTGTCAATGAAACAGAAATCAAAGGATAATATAATATAATCAACCTAGAAGGGATTGACTCTCCACGGGCCAAAAGGGACTTCCAGAAATTCAAGATAAGTCCGTTTCCTCTCTTTAACTGCTGAGTATTCAAAGCATATTTGATGTTCATGAGAAACTTCAACTACATTTAATGTATTCTTCCGATATATCCAATAACTAGGTCAAATTACTAGGTTAAATAACTAGGTTAAATAAAACAAAAAACTATTCATACCTGTTAAGACCTTTGACTCTAACCTCGGTGCTGACTATCATCTTGTTCATTGGAATGCAACCATATATAAAGTCTGATAAACATCCACTGGAACAGATATGTATCACTGTGTTCATAACCTAAGTGAAGCACTAAACAAAATGCAATCAATGACCTGTAACTTCATCCCAATGTCGATAAATCGCATTTTGTTTCATAACTCATTCACAAAAGTACAGATGTGTTGGTGATCTGCACCATTGTCATTCATGACCAAATTCAATATTTCAAAAAGTGTTTTAATTTTAAAAAAAACAAACAAACAAAAAAACAAAAACAAAAACAAAAAAAAAACAAATCACTGAATCCACTCAAGAGAGAGCAGTGACTCTAACAAGATTTTTCTGATAGGTATGGTACTATTTTGGAGGTTAAATGAGTATAATATTCCTTCGATCGAGCTACACATTGTATAGGACCTGGTAGACATCATATGAAATCTTGTACTAAAAGTATCATGTCAAAAGATTTTCGAGATGGTCGCCATAGTAGTCATAATACATACCAGCAAAAAAAAAAAGAAAAATTCCTTTTAGGTTCAAGAAGATATCATGTGAAGTCTTTCAGTAAAAGCTCGATGTCAAATTGACCATCCCTTCAGGATGAATAGAGATACCAAGAGTTTCAAGATGGCTACCACGGTGGTCATATTTTTGTCTGGAGGCATGACATAACGAAACAATTTTCACTGAAGACCAACGAGACACCATAAAAAGTTTTTCAGTGGAAACGCTATGTCAATATGACCATCCATTACGGATGAATAGCAATATCAAAGATTTCAAGATATCCAACGTCGCTGCAATAATGGATGTCAGAAGACCTGACACAGACCTGCCTTTTGGGAGGAGACGCAATAACGTATTTTCAAGATTTTCATCCGTGTCAGCCATATTAGACATAAGGTCGGTACAGTTTTCACCTAGGACCTACCGGACATCAGATGAAGTAGTTTAGTTAAAACCCCATGTTAAAACAACCACCTGTTCAGGATGGACAGTGATACAACGAATAGGACGTTCACCCTGTCGGCCATAGTGACTGTCCAAGGGTATGTATGACGGGTGCCATTTTCGTCGAGGACCAATAAGACATCATAAGAAGTTTTTAGTAAAACTCCTTAACGACACGACCATCCGTTAAGAAGAAATAGTGATAATATGATTTTCAAGATGGCCATTTTGGATGTCAGAACGGTATTTTTATCAAGATGGTGGACCTTGATTACATTAAATAGATAAAAGTCTTTAAACCACTGCCACTAGAAAACAATTTATTTTGTGCAGGTTTCTAAAACTTCATCTTTAACGTGCACTTATAAAGTTCAGACCACTATGGTTTGTGTACATGACCACTATGGCGATAACATATCCTGTACATTTTATAAGTAAGTTTAATCCTTAAACAACGTATCTGTAAAACTGAGGTTACTCACCTCTTAGTGAGCACTATAATTTGAATACATGACCACTATGGTATGAAGACATGACCACTTTAATATGAAGAGATGACCACTATGATATCAAGATATTACCACTATGGTGTGAAGACATTTACGCGTGTAGTCTCTTGTACATTTATTAGTGACTGTTGAAAGTATATCTGAAATGCTTTTGGCTTGCCTACTTTTTAAAAACGGCTCGTCTATGTAATTAGATGACTAATCCCTTCTCCTGGTGTCTCTAGATTCAAAAACTTCCCAAGTCAATGGAGCATAATGCTACACGTTACTCTTGTTTCACTGAAATGCACGAATATTATTTATGATTACAGTTGTATCCCGTCTTAATTTAAATTTAATTTCGTCTAGCTTTTTATTCTATTTTTCTTGTTATCCAAAAGATGGACTGACAAAAGAACCGTCATACCAGACCGTAAAAAAAATCTGTGGTACATATGTTGTTTTATGCAACATATTGTCAGGAGCTGATGAGAAGTTATTACTAGCGGAAATATTGATATGAGGAAAATCAACTATGAAGTGTTCCAAATCAGTAATTGATATTTATGCATCTCAAACTGTACACATATGCCCGCAGCCGTTCCAAGTAATATTCTCTCTATTTACGATAAAATCTCACTTGTATAATAACGTGGATACTAATCACAAAATGTACATTCAGTTGACAAAACCATCGTACTTGTACATTTGGAAGATTCTCTGTGATGCAAGCATTATGACAGGTTATCATCATGTCACTAAAAGGATTACCTCTGGCCGTCAGAGAATACGGTGCATCTGCATCTTCACTTCCGGTAGGATGGACTGAAAATTGTTATGTAACACAATGATACAGAATGTTAATGCAAAAACATAAGAGAAATAGAAGGAAGCAAAGAAAGAATAGTGGAAAACTTATTTGTGTTAGTGGAAGAGACAAATATAAAAACAAGAAAAACTTCAAAATAGGGTTAAAGAACATGAACATATAGTTGTGATCGCTCTCAAGCAATAGTTTGCATATTTTGCTTCTCACACACACAAACACACATTATATATATATATATATATATATATATATATATATATATATATATATATATATATATATGTATCCCGTTACCGAAAAGCAAAAATGTTAAACTGACAGACAAAACCTAACGACAATTATTTGAAAAATATTTGAATGCATTATGCTACAACGATGCGAAGTCACAATGTCCGATAATCGGTTTGATTTAATAAAGCAGCATTCGGCAGATTTATGCCTGTATGCCTTTACGGAAACTGTCAAAGTTATGTAGAACATGGCAGCCCGGTGTGCATGTATTTTAGACGCTAATAAGGCATGTGAAAGGGACCACCATTGGATCCAGTCGGTTAGATGATGAAGATATCATGAGACATTACAGATTTTCGTGTACTCGAACAAACATGTTTCTACGTAATTGTTTTTAGTATTGTTCATTGAATATCAAAATTAGATTAATCAGATCGTACTGATGCGTAATGTTTTGTGCTTCTCTGTGAACAAACTTTGCTGAATGTATGAAAAGTAAACTAGTTATTGGTTATAATAACAGTCTTCGTTTTCTATTGAGCCTTCCAAGATGGAACAGTGCCACAAACTACAGCGTATTCAGTTTTGAGGAAGTAATGAGAAAATATATATTTTTAATGATGTCAAAAATATCTGATTGTAAGAATTGGATATTGGAATCTGTTTGGAACTAAGGCATTCGTTTAAATTCCCGTATTATAGAGCTTAGTCATTGAATGTCTCACATAATTTCATTTTTAGCAACGCTGGACACAGTCCATTGTTGTTGTTATGTCTGTATATTTGTACATAAGACATCTATTTTTTACGTTTAAAGTGCTTTTATTTTATAGTATAATTAATTTATATGTATGGACTTTACAGTCTGAAATAAAGAATTCGTATCATATTTTGAAGGCATCCTGTAAAATAAGATTTCTAATGCTTACAAACACAATTAGTTATAAAACAAAACCTTATCTCAAGAATTTAATATTAGAAGCATAGTAAAGCTGCGACGTTGTTTCCTTACTAAAAGTAAGTCTACAACAAAATTGCTCGTAGCAGACGTCTTAAGACTTAAGTCCGTCAGGCTCAAATAAAAGCTGTGATCAATTTTCGAGGATATTCGGTTTAAATTCCACTTTGGTTTCAATGGTATTAAATGAAGGAAAATTTGAGACCATATATTTTTAAACGGCTTTCGTTTTACATAGGTCTCGTTTTACTTAGGTCTAAATCATGATCGTTAATTTGCACGACCAACAAATCAGAAAAAAAAGTATTAGTAGATACAAGTATGAAACTTGGTCTAGGAATGTTCTTCTGTCTCTAAAAACGGAAAGCACCATCTGACAAAAATCGTATTCTACCTCCCACCAGAATTGCGAAAGATAGAAAATGCATACTTACTTTTGTTCTCTATGCTACTCATCTTCAGCTGAAAAATATTAATACAAATGAACTTGTTGCTAAAGGACTTTAGTAGTGAAAAATACGTCCTTGCAACAAACTCTTTTTTATATGACAACATTGGCAACCATACGAAGGCTGGTGGTATGTGGAATTTAACAAATTTTGCTATTGAATACGTGACATATCGTAGCTAAAATATAATCTTTGGACCTAGAGAAAAATATTGTAAATCATAAGTCAAAAAACTATATGGAATCAACAGGCCTTGTGTCAGTATTTCTATTAGCAGCAAGCATGCTGATTTTGTTTCAGTACGCTTTGATACTACTTGCCCGTTCTGGTACAGTTTGCAAGTGTCATATACCACTGGTCATCAGGACCATACTGAGAACATGCCAGTAATATTTTTGATAAGAGTCTATTGTTGCACGACTGATTTCAGATCAATTAAAACTGGAGTATAATTTCACTTTGCAAATCTACCTCGAGTTTTTGAGGCATTGATTTTTGGAGAAAAAAAAAACGTCGGAAATAATTAGAAACGAATCAAAGATGTTCACTTTGCGACAGTACGAACTTTAACACTTGACCTGAAGATTAAAAGCTGTGAGTCTGAGTTTCCAGACGAGTTTCAATTTTCAGCCAGTCAAGGCTACCATTTCAAAGTTATATTTTCGTAATTGGTAGACGTAAAAGTATACAACACAACAAATTTTACAAGAGTTTGATCTCCAGGTTTGATGGGACAAATTTATTGCTATTGTACGGATTTTCTACGATGTAGAAGTGCTTTAAATATTGTTCTTGGAAACTAATGACTTGACCATCAGAAACTTATTTTAGCGCACAAATTGGAGAGACATGAGTGAGCAAGCGACCTGCAAAATAAATTGCAGATTCATAAATCAACGTTTATTATTATTATATTAGGTCGTTTTATTTTCAATCGTTGCTGTCATAATTTACAATCAGTTTTGGGAACCAAAACTGTACCATCCCTTATTCACCAGAGAGAGAGAGAGAGAGAGAGAGAGAGAGAGAGAGAGAGAGAGAGAGAGAATGTGGTTGAATACTATATTTAAATATAATTATTGTTTATATTAGCTTGAACTAAAATATATTTTTATCCAAAATCCTGCAATAGTAATTGTCACGATTGTAATGAACTACCTTTTTATCTACGTGAAATTCAATGCCGTGGGGAAAATTTACAATTGAGAAATTATGCAAAATTATGCAGATAAAATTACTGCTAGTATTATGCAATCGTGGTATTAGATAAATCCTATCAAATCTCCCAAAGTTTCATTTTCAAGTAATAATCTAGAAGATAGGTAACACGACGCTAATGGTAATCAATGATAATGAAAAAGGAAACAAGACGCTAACGAAAACCAGTGGTCATGAAGAAAGAAACACGAACCAAATGGTAACAAATGATCACGAAGAAGGGAAACACGAAACTAACAGTAACCAATGATAATGAAAAAGGAAACAAGACGCTAACGAAAACCAGTGGTCGTGAAGAAAGGAAACACGAACCAAATGGTAACAAATGATCACGAAGATGGGAAACACGAAGCTAACGGTAACCAGTGGTCATGAAGAAAGGAAACACTACGCTAACGAAAATCAATGATCATGATGAAAGGAAACACGACGCTAATGGTAACCAATGATCATGATTTTTAATTCCTTGAGCTACCTAAAATAACTGATGACATTATTAAAAGCCGTTTGGCAACCTAATGAATGCATTGGCATTGGCCAGACTGATAACTGGGTCTCCTCTCCGTTAATAGTGATTGGAAATTATTTGCTGATTATTGTTGAAAGGACATGTTTTCCAAACTAACGCCATAAAATCAATGATACAACTTTATATAATATAGCGACGATAATGATAAATCATTATACTTCTAAAACAGGATTAAATTTTGCAAATATCAATAATAAAAATATACTGTAGACGTAATGTCGGTGTCTCGGCCTGTTTGTCACAAAATTGCGCAAGCCAGTCGATAAGATGGTAATTTGATTTAGGTTAATATGTGGATTTACGAAGGAAAACTTTCGATGTTCGCTTAAAATGAATTAAAAAAAGGACAGAGCCGTATTTTACAACATAGGTGACAAGGAACCACGCCACGATTACTTCAAAGATTTTTTTCTGACAGTGGTGGTAATAGGTTGACCTTAAACATTGAAACCTGTCTGTCGCTATGTAACTGAAGACTATGGGTAAATAATTATGCGTAGTATTGATCAGTCTGCAGAGCAAACATAAACCATGCCCTGCCCAACTCGCCAGCATAGCACATCATATAAAATCAAAGCATGTTAGGTTGACACTTACAATATGGGAATTAATATCAGGAGATAGTACTGGTCATGGCCATAATACACAGTCCCCAAGCTTTCCATGTGAAGTTTAGTACTCGTGTTTATTAATAACTGTACTTATCATAGAATTGTTTGGGGTAATTGTACTGTTATATTTTATACGCTATTCAAGAGCCGAGTGTTCCAAGTATAGGCTTTACAAGTTTATGTTGATTAATGCACATAAATAACCGGAAGAAATCTATTCTTGATTCCCTCGGACATAATTCTCTCCCTCTCTCTGTGACAAAAACATGTTCTAAATACTTTCTCTCCCTCCGTGTGTGTGTGTGTGTGTGTGTGTGTGTGTGTGTGTGACAAAAACATGACGTTCTAGCATTAATAACCCTCTGGACATTGTAGCACAAGTATACAAAGTGATCACTGATACATAAAGGAATATGTGAGCAATAAGTATAAAACAGTGTACATAACCACCTTTT
>JAECUM010020735.1:0-45281 GCA_016617855.1 Megalonaias nervosa | reverse complement strand
GTGTGTGTGTGTGTGTGTGTGTGTGTGTGTGTGTGTGTGTGTGTGTGTGTGTGTGTGTGTGTGTGTGTGTGTGTGTGCTAGAAAATAGAATTATATCCCTGAATATATCCATATTATCCCACTTACGTTTTATCTCTGTATTCGTGTCGCATCGTCGTCATTATCATGACATCATCTTCATCGTGTATCAGCAGCAGCAGGCTCTTTCTTTTCTGAACTGTTTCGAGGTTATGCCTCGCTGGTTCGAACCGCGGTCGAGTCATACCAAAGACTTATAAAAATGGTACTAACAGCTGCCTCGCTTGGCGCTCAGCACTAAGAGGTTAGTGTTAGGACTGGTCGGCCTGGTGTCAGAATAATGTTACTGGACGCGACATCATGCTACAATGCTGCGGCATGATGAACCAATGCTAGACATCACCATAAACTGCCACAATGCAGACATCGTGGCAACATTTATTATTTGGTTGGATTTGAAAAACACGAGGTACTGAGATATATTCTGAGAGAAGAACGTATCCGAGATAAACGTATTAAAATAGCCGAACTTCATATGCGTGAGTTTTGTACTGTTGTTTGATTAATCTGTGAGAAAGTTAAAAAATATGGATTTTGATTTTCGCCGTTATTTTTCTCAAAATCGTATTTTCCTTTGAGAATTAATACTTGAAACCAACATAACAGCATTTCAAATATTGTGGGAGTTTCAATAAGGGAGTTGCTATCGCAAATATGGTATCCGTTTCAATCAAGGTGGATTAATTGTGAGGTTTCAAAAATAGCACCGGAATCGGCGTTTATGATCAACATGAGCCGGTTGTGACCGGGCTGATCCAGATAGATGTATTGAACCGAAGGACTAAGTTTGTCAAATAAAAATCCGCTTGCGATTAAATAGTCTTTGGTATATTCAAGTATACTAATTGGTACAAGCTATGTAAACATTTATTATCAGGTACATTCGTACAGTCCAAATTTCTTATAACAGAAAAGGTTTTGCTGCCAGATGATTTTGCTAAGCAATTCAAATTTCATCTCCTAATGCTGAGCGCCATTTGATAACCGTCTGAAAATTAAATCGAAACAATGAACAAACGAATATTAATAGATCACAAAAACGAAAAAGCTTCCTGGAACGAAACAAATTATAATAACGTAACAATTGCCGAGTAGTTTTGCAGATAATTACGAGAATTTTCCGTTGAAAACAAACACCAAAGAACTGAAGGATACAAAATATTCTCAGAAAATAAAAACTTCATTCGTGGTCTTCTAATTAAATTAAAAGAACGAAGGAGGTTAAAATGAAAACAAGTCATAAAAACTCAATTTAAAGAAAAAACAAAAAAGATTGCGATGAAATTAAAGCTCACATATCACACCATGTGACTATTATGTTTGAAAATACCGAGGTTGATAATGATTGTTTTCAAATGATGAAATATTTGATAAGAAAAATTCTATTTATTGTGAGCTAGGTTAAAACTAGACACTATTGTATATTTAAATATGAATATATCAAAATATGCGTTACTTCGTGCATCCAAATATGTACCATTAGAGTCAAATATATTAATATGAAGTCATGGATACATACATATATATATATATATATATCTGTGTGTGTGTGTGTGTGTGTGTGTGTGTGTGTGTGTGTGTGTGTGTGTGTGTGTGTGTGTGTGTGTGTGTGTGTGTGTGTGTGTGTGTGTGTGTGTGTGTGGTGTGTGTGTGTGTGTGTGTGTGTGTGTGTGTGTGTGTGTGTGTGTGTGTGTGTGTGTGTGTGTGTGTGTGTGTGTGTGTGTGTGTGTGTGTGTGTAACAATAATTATCTTTTTGAATGAGCTATTTTATTCTCTTTACATCCCCTAGGAAAAGACCCACAAAGAACAATAAAGTACAACCAGTGCTTTGGTAAAATAACCATCTCCCCATCCCCTACCCCACCCCCAAATATTTAATTTCCTGTAAAGATCAGGAATATTATATTAGAAAAATTCAACAATCCATGTGTTAAAGTTTTTTAACATGATAATGGTTTATATCTATTATAAATAAGTAAATGTGAAAATAGACATGTAACAATTATTAATTTATCATTAATTTCATAGGTAATTAGAGAAGAAACAATCTATAACTACTGTGTTTGGATAAAGAATATTTCAAATTATTGCATAAAAGTTCATTAAAGGAACATAATTATATCTTTGTCTTTATTTCTTAAATTTGTTTGGTAAGACAGATTTAGTAGGCAATAACATCGAATATTGAATAAAAATTAAAAGTTATTACATCTAAAACAAAAATTTCTGTTATTTTCCAAAACTTACGTTTGTATGATGGACGTATAATGAATGAAATTGCAAAAGCTTGAAAAAAATGCTTAGCTAACAATATGAAACCGTTTATGACTTTTTCTAGTGGATTAATTCATTCACATTAATCAGTGTATTATGAGTGGACTTGACTAGACAAATGATTGGTTTTAACATAACCAAAATGTTTGTACAAATAATTATGATTTTTCATACTCCTTGAAGAGTATTTCACCATCTGAATGTGTATACATCTTTGAACAATTGAAAGAAAACAAAATTATCTGTGAAATTATTTTTATTCATCCCTAAGAAATGGAAACATGGATTTATGGTTGTAACCATGGTAAATTAATTGGGACAAATTTGTCTACAACAATTTCAGGGAATATTATGATTTATATTTATAAACTGATTATGATTTATATGGCAATACTTGCTTATACTTTTTGGAGACGCTACGATAAAAAAAAAAGTATAAACTACATCATCCATAACACTGTGTAAGAAGGCATTATCATCAGTTGATTGTTTATTGAAATATAAAATAAACACCCATGGAATGTTTAAATACTGCTTATGATAACACTATAGGATATAACACTATAGGATGATCTGGACGCTGTTTTAAAATATCAGAGGTAAAAGTACAGTATGCAAATAGTGACTATCCATTAGCACAAGTACAGTATGCACACAGTGACTATCCATTAGCACAAGTACAGTATGCACACAGTGACTATCCATTAGCACCCGAATCTTTTAAATTAAAGTATGTTTGATTACCACAAGAGCTGTTTAGATTGAAATAAATATAAAATTGATAGAGTATTTGTGAAAAAATATAACGCAAGTTTACATGCATTTGATAATGAAAGGTATGATACTGATGTTTTAAATTAATATTCATTTGGTCATTAGAAAATAAAACATATATAATTTTTATAATGACCGACGATGAAAAACATCATAGACCAAGTCAATTCAATAGTATATTTTTCAACCAGTCTGCAAGGACCAGTAAAGTGTCGGCTTGCACCCTCGAGTCAGAAACGGCCCTTTGCCTACTACTTGTGTCATTCCGGCCACCAATGTTAAATAAAGTAAATGAACAGTTTAATTTAAATTAAACATTTAATCTCACATTTTTGTATCATTCAGTTTCAGAAACAAATATTCTAATAGATTTTGTCTTCTGCAGTTAAACTTTTAGGTTTCAAGCCAACCTTATCTGGCACAAAATCTCAATTAAGTTTGTCCGTGTCTTTTATGAATTTGAGTCGTCTATATTGTCATAGTAAAAATAACACTGTATATACGATTTTGAAATGAAATACTACTTCCTTTAATATGCTTTTAATAATTTCCTTCATACGTACCTATTATCCTGAGTGAAGCTACTGTCTATTTATTTATTTATATCTATCTATCTATCTATCTACATACCTACCTACCTATCTATCTATCTATCCACCTATCTATATATTTATCTATCTACCTGACTGTCTGTCTGCCTGCCTGTCTGTCTGTCTACCGACCGACCGACCTACCTACCTAACTACCTATCTACCTATCTACCTACCTGTCTATCTAATTATCTATCTATCCATCCATCCATCCATCCATCCATCCATCCATCCTTCCTTCCTTCGATCAGTTCATCTATTCATCTGTCTATCTATCTATCTACGTTTCGGGGAGCCGCGGTAACTTAGTTGGTAGAACGTCAGATTCGTAATCCATGGGTCGCAGGTTTCATACCCACCCAGGCCAGCCAGGCATGGCTGCCTATATGTGGCATTGGGAAGGAAACTTAGTTCCCATATCCTGGCCATGTTATAGTCAATACTGTGTTAAAAGTGCTGTCAAACAAATAAAACAAAACCCCAAACATTATTTAAGTTTCAGAAGGATATAAACTCTTTACTGGATCTATAATTTATATTTATTTCAGCACTTCACTCTTATAGAACCGATTTCTGTCTACAGATTGGACTCCATTATTTCATCGATCCTTTCAACCAGGATCTTTGTTGCTTGCAGTTGGACCCGGATGATAAATGAGTTTACACGAGAAGGAACGATTACAAAAAAGAACTTTCAATTTCATCGGCGAAAAGTAACGTTGCATAAAAAATACGTGCTTTAATTGTTTGTATACTTAGTTAAGAATATGTTTTACTTATCATTATTACATCATTATTACATTATTATTACATCATTATATCATTATTATATTATTATTACATCATTATTACAACACTATTGCATCATTATTACATCATTATTATATCATTATGACATTATATTATTATTATTATTATTATTATTATTATTATTATTATTATTATTATTATTATTATTATTATTATTATTATTATTATTATTACAAGACTATTACATCATTATTAATTATTATTACATCATTATTACACCATTACTACAACACTATTACACCATTGGGAGAGGAAGAAGTAAACCTAAAATTCAAATAAATCATGTGTGTGTGTGTGTGTGTGTGTGTGTGTGTGTGTGTGTGTGTGTGTGTGTGTGTGTGTGTGTGTGTGTGTGTGTGTGTGTGTGTGTGTGTGTCTTGGATTTTTAACGTAGCTTTAACAATATTTTTTTGTCTTATCGCTACGATGTCTTCAGTGTGGCAGTTTATAGTGATGTCTAGCACTGGGGCATCATGCCGCAGACATGTAGCATCATGTCCCACCCACCCTAGTCACATTATTCTGACACCGGGCCGAACAGTCTTAACACTAACCTCTTAATCCCGAGTGCCAAGCGAGGGAGCTGCTAGAACCATTTTTATAAGTGTTTGGTACGACTCAGCTGGGGTTCGAACCCGCGACCTCCCACATCCAAGGCGGATGCTCTAACCACTTGGGCCACCGGAGAGGTATAAAGGCCATAAAGAAACGTAATAATTTTTTTTTCTTTTATGACTGATCATTCATTGCTGAAAGAAAGATAGATGCATATATTGTTTTCTCGTTCTCATACACTAAGCAAGAAATGGGGTTTATTTAAAAAATTTAGAAGGGTTTATTTTAAAACATTTAGAACGGTTTATTTTTTTCTTTTAAATTGGCCTTCATATTGTAAAGAAATAATAAATATACAGTAGCATCTTTGAATAGTTTTTTCAAATTTTTTCAAATTTTTTTTCTACGAGTAACAACCGTTGCTACCGTAATATTGAGTCAGTCTAAAAAAAACTCGCTTAACATAGAAAAAAATATATTATTAATGTACTTTTCTTTTAATTAACATGCTTCAGTCAATATTAATTAAGGAACAAAAAATATTTCTCGAGGCATTCTGCACCAGCTCATGTACTCAGCGCGTTCTATTTCGCGCTTGAGTCGTGCAGACAGGCTGTCTCTCTTTCTACTATCCGCTCGTATATTATCAGGCAATCGCGAGTAGGTTTCCACAATTTGGTATATTCCATTCAGCATTTTATGGCGGATAGTAGAGTTCATATCTATCAAATGATGATCAATTATTTATTTGAAACTAACAACCCACTCATTTAATATCCCGACTCTTCGTGATAGAATTGGTTAATTAGTCGATGAGTTTACTTTGATCCTGTTAGGACGATAACCAGTTCCATTTGATAACTATGTTTTTCTGTATTAATGACTAATTAGGTTTTTATCTTATTTCGATCACATCTATGTTTGCGCTGACCTTAATTGATACTGCCATCCTAGGCTGGATATTTCTGAATTCATTACTGCATACTGATCAAATGATTTTTGTTTCTAAAGGAGTCTTAAGGTCTTTATAATAACAAGAATGATGTGGTCACGCTGTAATATTATAACAAAGTTTAAAATTGAGTATGAAACATGTATATCTATTTTTTTAGCGAAATATTGCGATTCAGTATTCAAAAAAGATGTAATAATAGTATTAGTAGTGATAATAATAATAATAATAATAATAATAATAATAATAATAATAATAATAATAATAATAATAGTGATGATAATAATAATAATAATAATAATAATAATAATAATAATAATAATAATAATAATAATAATAATAATAATAACAATGATGATGATGATGATAATAATAATAATAATAATAATAATAATAATAATAATAATAATAATAATAATAATAATAATAATAATAAACAACTTTAAGTAAAGGGGACAACACATTTGGTCACGAAAGACCCATCTGCCATGTGGTCCTCAATTTTTTTAACCGCTTACGTTAAACAAAATACTGTCACTTAAAAACACACTCAGGTATCCTCGGACAGATTTAAACCGAATTAATATGTGAAACTAAAGTGGTCAATCAATCTAATCTAATCAACCTAGGTACTTGATATTTATATTGATTTAAGATTTGACTGATAACCTTAACAACCTTCTGAATCAATATCTGATTGGTAATCTGATCAGCCTAGGTGTTTGGCATTTAAATGGATTCAAAATTTGATTTATAAAATAAGGACAGAATCAAATCAAAGTGTTTTACTTACAGACTTACTTGAATAGCGTTGAACATTGCCATAATATTGTTTTAGTTTCTATTTCAAGCAGATATGCTATAATAAGGAAAAGGAAAAACATGTATTTCAATAATGCATTTATTTGTTTTTGTAGAAAAGTCCTCTATACCCATATTCACATCATTGATAACAAAGGAACGCTCATAATAACATTATTTTTATTTATGGTCAAAGTTTCTCTATACAATAAACATGAACTTTCTCGGCTAAGATATCGAAAAATGTAATTTCTAAAAGCAATTCCCAAGAAATTTTCATATATCTTGTCAAATAAACGTTTATTCTAAACCACTGTCCTTGCAAAAACAAATGCCTAATTTGGACTTTTACGCAGCTATAATTATCATAATTAAGTACGATATACACAAAAAAGAAATGCCAGAAATCAGTTTTCCAATTATTCCTGAAATATTCCATCAAAGTCAGAATCCGTTAAAAATCGATTGCAGTAATTATGATCCCTATATCCAGCGACAATAAATATTTTCGTACATGATTCTTGTAACTTTAAAGACCATAACGATGCGACAAAATAATTTACCAATTCTGGCAATGCAGTATTCGCACTCGTGGTCAAAGAGATGATGAAAATAAGATGGAAAGTTGTTGACGAAAAGACTTGGGGAATTTCCTTGGAATCTTCTTTAGAGATATATTCATTTACATAACAGTGTTTGAATTTTATTCATTTTCATTCAATGTCTCTCTTTGAAAGCCGCACATTCAGGTGTCATGACACTCTCCAAGCCATGGGTGATAGTTCGCTTTGGCTTACGTCGATCAACCGTAATGACAAGACAGCAATTTATTAAAGTAAATAATTTGAACTCTTTCTACAGAAACATTTATCTAAGTTCATTTGTTTCCTTTTAATTACTTCATAAACTAACCGTATACAGGAAAAATCAAATGTAGAAACTATCAAAATGACTTTTATAATAAATAAATCATGCGCCAAACTAATTTCAAGTTGTGACATTGACTGAAAAATAATATGAAGGTCTACACCCAACTGAGGCGGGTATAAGCAAGTTACAACATTGACTTGCTCGGCCGCGGTCTGTAAGAGGATTAACAATGAGGTATACATCAAGTCTACCATGCACATTTAATGCAATTTTGCTTTATCTAGATTCTGGATTTAGCAATTACGTGTGTAGAAATAGCCATGATTGATTTCTAATGAAAATACAATATCCCGAAGGCATCCTGTCTTCTGGATATCTAACTTCAAAAACATTGATAAAGTGTCAAAAAAAACCCCAAAACAAACTGTGATTAGCGTTGTGTCCTTTTTCAGTGAAGCATATATAAAGTTTCCCAATGACGCAAAAGGAAATCTTCCCAGTTCCCTAAACAATTTGCTTCCATTTCGAGTATTCAGAGTTACTCTGTCAAATACGAGTGACTAAAAAAGCGATAAAACTACTTTCTAACAGAAAGTATACCAAAATGCTATAAGACTTTCTTGTAATCAAACTATGTCAGACATTTGGCTCCTTTACTTATAAAAACGGGAAGATAAAAGTAGTTTCCCAAGTCTCTATTTCTCAAAAATACGTATTCTTTTCAAAAAAAAGAAAAAAAACAAACAATAAAATAATGGCTGGTGTCCTAATACTACAGGTGTACGCTGTTATGCATCTAACATACTGACTAATCAACTATATATGTGTCCGTGTGTGTGTCCGTGTGTATGTCCGTGTGTGTGTAAAGTAAAGTAAACTTAAGAACCCAATCGATATTACATTTGAAAGAAGCTGTTTGAAATGGATATGACTTTTTTCTTATAATGTCCATAATTCTGCTCAGAGCCTTGTTGGACGATATTTTTAATGCATGTCATATTTCTTCTTTAACGCGTGAATACTAATTTTAAAATCCATTATCTGTTTTGTTAAATATATCGTTTTTCAACGTGTATCAAGAAAACATCAACATGTAGCAGATCCCACACCCATTTTATCATTACACTCCCTAATTTGTTCACAGGGGTGTCCTATCCTTAGCTAAGTGCTAAAAAGTTATTTTGCAGTCCAAATATATGGTCCTGCTTTTTACCCCCACCCACCTCCCATTTCTGCTCTGAAGTATTTAATTCTAGCATCATTGCAGAGAGGCAAGGAAAACAAACTTACAATGTGAATTACGCCAGTCCATACATAATTAAACATTCGGGTACTAACGACGAGGATCATTTGCACAATAAGTGGTTACTGGCATCTGCTGTGATACAATTTTGAATTTTTTATAACCTTCAAGGGTTCGAAATTAGCAGATAACTTCTTCGTGATGACAAAAAAAGAACATAAAGAATAGTAGATGATGAGAAGGATGACTGCAGATGAGACATCATGGTACTTCAGATGAGACACCATGGAACTGCAGATGACACATCATGGTACTGCAGATGACACATGGTACAGCAGAATGCATATCATGGTAATGCAAATTGCACATCATGGTAATGGAGAATGCATATCATGGTATTGCAGATGACACATCATAGTTATGCAGATTGCACATCATGGTAATGCAGATTGCATAAAATGGTAATGCAGATTGCACATCATAGCTGATACTACAGATTGCACATCATGGTACTACAGACTACACGTCATGGTAATGCAGATTGCACATCATAGTACTACAGATTGCACATCATGGTACTGCAGATTGCACATCATGAGACTGCAGATTGCACATCATAGTACTACACATTGCAGATAATGGTACTGCAGGTTCCACATCATAGCTGATACTACAGATTGCACATCATGGTACTACAGATTGCAAATCATGATACTACAGATTGCACATCATGGTACTACAGATTGCAAATCATGATACTACAGGTTGCACATCATGGTACTACAGATTGCACATCATGGTACTACAGATTGCACATCATGATACTACAGACTGCACATCATGGTACTGCAGATTGCACATCATAGCTGGTACTGCTGATTGCACATCATAGCTGGTACTGCAGATTGCACATCATAGCTGGTACTGCTGATTGCACATCATAGTACTGCTGATTGCACATCATAGCTGATACTACAGATTGCTCATCATGGTACTACAGATTGCACATCATGGTACTGCAGATTGCACATCATGGTACTGCAGGTTGCACATCATGGTACTACAGATTGCACATCATGGTACTACAGATTGCACATCATAGTACTACAGATTGCACATCATGATACTGCAGGTTGCACATCATGATACTACAGATTGCACATCATGGTACTATAGACTGAACATCATGGTACTGCTGACTGCACATCATGATAGTGCAATTGCACATCATAGTACCGCTGATTGCACATCATACCTGATACTACAGATTGCACATCATAGTACTGCAGATTGCACATCATGGTACTGCAGATTGCATATCATAGTACTACAGATTGCACATCATAGTACTGCAGATTGCACATCATGATACTACAGATTGCACATCATGTTACTACAGATTGTACATCATAGTACTGCAGATTGCACATCATGGTACTGCAGGTTGCACATCATGGTACTACAGATTGCACATCATCGCTGGTACTGCTGATTGCACATCATCACTGGTACTGCTGATTGCACGCCATCGCTGGTACTACAGACTGTACATCATGGTACTACAGATTGCACATCATCGCTGGTATTGCTGATTGTACATCATAGCTGTTACTGCTGATTGCACATCATAGCTGGTACTGCTGATTGCACATCATCGCTGATACTACAGATTGCACATCATGGTACTACAGATTGCACATCATCACTGGTACTTTTTATTGCACATCATAGATGGTACTGCTGATTGCACATCATAGCTGTTACTGCTGATTGCACATCATAGTACTACTGATTGCACATCGTCGCTGATACTACAGATTGCACATCATGGTACTACAGATTGCACATCATGGTACTGCTGATTGCACATCATCGCTGATACTACAGATTGCACATCATGGTACTACAGATTGCACATCATGGTACTGCTGATTGCACATCATAGTACTACAGATTGCACATCATGGTACTGCTGATTGCACATCATCGCTGATACTACAGATTGCACATCATAGTACTGCAGATTGCACAACATGATACTACAGATTGCACATCATGGTACTGCAGATTGCACATCATCGCTGGTACTGCTTATTGCACATCATAGCTGGTACTGCTGATTGCACATTATGGTACTGCTGATTGCACATCCTCGCTGATACCACAGATTGCACATCATAGTACTACAGATTGCACATAATTGTACTGCAGATTGCACATCATTGTACTGCAGATTGCACCTCATGGTACTGCAGATTGCACATCATTGTAATGCAGATTGTACACCATGGTACTACAGATTGCACATCATAGTACTACAGATTGCACATCATAGCTGATACTACAGATTGCACATCATGGTACTACAGATTGCACATCATGATACTGCAGATTGCACACCATGGTACTACAGATTGCACATCATAGCTGATACTACAGATTGCACATCATGGTACTACAGATTGCACATCATGATACTACAGATTGCACATCATGGTACTGCTGATTGCACATCATCGCTGATACTACAGATTGCACATCATAGCTGATACTACAGATTGCACATCATGATACTACAGATTGCACATCATGGTACTACAGATTGCACACCATGGTACTACAGATTGCACATCATAGTACTACAGATTGCACATCATAGCTGATACTACAGATTGCACATCATGGTACTACAGATTGCACATCATGGTACTACAGATTGCACATCATGATACTACAGATTGCACATCATGGTACTACAGATTGCACATCATGATACTACAGATTGCACATCATGGTACTACAGATTGCACACCATGGTACTACAGATTGCACATCATGGTACTACAGATTGCACATCATGGTACTACAGATTGCACATCATGATACTACAGATTGCACATCATGGTACTACAGATTGCACATCATGGTACTACAGATTGCACATCATGGTACTACAGATTGCACATCATGATACTACAGATTGCACATCATGATACTGCTGATTGCACACCATGGTACTACAGATTGCATTCGAGTTTAAAATATCTATAAAAGCTAAATGGGACAGTGCATCACCATGGACATGTTAGATTATAAGAAGTGCTTCAACGGCCTTTGTCACATATACAGTCTAAAATGATTCCTTAAAGAAGCGGATTCAAGAACTTAGAGAGACACGCGCTAAATGACCAAGCTGCATGTTTTGCATTTAAGACCAAATATGTTGTTTTTTTTTATCTATAACTGTACACTCTGAGAAGCCGGGTTGGGGGTGGGGGCAAGAGGGAACACTATACTAATAATTATGAAGCATATATGCAGTCCTGGTCCACAAAGGTATGTGCAACCCAAGTCCCAAAAGTTTCACAATCGTGTATACCGGTAAATTTGAAATGTATTAGTAAAACACTAGACACTTATTATGGCGGTATAATGTTAATCGTACTGTAAGCATATTTGTAACCAATGTTCATAATCATGTCGCCAAGGTCAAGGTTTAATTAACATGTCTTATATCGTTCAAACCTTAACACCTCTAATACATATGGACCACAAAGCAATGCTATGGCTTGCAAAGGCGAAGGTCATCGGGTGAAGTACAGGATCACTGGCCGTGTCGAGTACATTCAAACCTAACATAGTCACCTGTCCGACGACCATTATGTATCATATGATCCTAACATAGTCGCCTGTCCGACCACAATTATGTATCATATGCCAATTCAAATCTTCATATCTCAAGCATGTTTCAACCATGTTTCGCGCAATATTCTGCATATACCCAAAGGACAACGTTAAAACACATGTGGTATTTGTCAACATAAAGTACTCTGATTTGACTTGATGTGATGTACTAATTAGTAGGGCGTGGCTATCCCTACTGATCAATACACATAAAATTCCTAATTATTGATTTACTAATGTACTTATAGTCAAATATAAGAGTCCAGATGTGTATCTAAAATGTATTTTTAAAGAAACAAAGAACAAAAATTTATTGATGTACAATCAGGCTTAACATTTGAACCAACGTTCCAGATATCGGCATACAGGAAGCCCCCCACCTTTTGTTTTCTTCTGATTACTGATATCATCTCATGGGTGAGTTTTTGTTTTTAATAAACTTCATTTTTCTTAACTGTCCATCATGGTCACCTTTTACAGGGTGGCAGCTTCTTTGTTATAATTCTGACAGTATTCTTGATCTAAGATACGCTTTCTGTCAGAGTACCTATTTCCGTTATTCGAGAGGATGCAAATTAAGCACAATAATAGATGGCTGCAAGAAATTTATATCAGAAAATTTCTTATCCCAGATAATACCCACCAAAAATAGGTTACTCATTACAAACATAATAAATATAAGCTTAATGAGAAGAAATAAGTTATTTTTATTGCATGTCTGGATGAATGAGAATTGACATCTGACATCTTTGTTGGCATTCATTCAAAATTTTCCACTTATGATGTATTGGATAAATCTGAATTCACCAGAATTTGATTTTTTGACTCCCAAAAATTAAAGCAAACTATAGGTTCTCGTCATGTTTGATACAACATGGAGGTACAGTAATAAATATCTTTTCCTCTTTATGGGTTGAATTTTATAGTGGAATACGTACATTTGGGACATTCGTGAATAAATATAAGAGGAAGTCTTTTACACTCGAGTTTTTGTAATACCGCTTTTGTTCGTAAATATGAGAACCCATATATGAACAGCATAATCCAGGCTCCGCTGTCACACGGTCTGACAGATCGGGGTCAACAGTCATCAGTCTAATAATGATTTCATTGGAATTATTCCATCGTACCTGTATTATCTATATGATGACGTCTACATACGTACCTGTATTAACTATATGATAACGTGAACAGTCGTACCTGTATTATCTAAATGATGACGTGTACATACGTATCTCTATTATCTATATGATGACGTGAACAGTCATACACGTATTATCTATATGTTGATGTGAACATACGCACCTGTATTATCTATATGATGACGTGTACATAAGTTCCTGAATTATCTATAAGATGATGTATACATACGTACCTGTATTATCTATATGATGACGTGAACAGTCGTACCCGTATTATCTATATGATGACGTATACAGTCGTACCCATATTATCTGTATGATGACGTATACAGTCATATCTGTATTATGTATATGATGATGTGTACATACGTACCTGTATTATCTATATGATGACGTGCACATACGTACCTGTATTATCTATATGATGACGTGAACAGTCGTACCCGTATTATCTATATGATGACGTATACAGTCATACCTGTATTATCTATATGATGATTTGTACATACGTACCTGTATTATCTATATGATGACGTGTACATACGTACCTGTATTATCTATATGATGACGTGTACAATCGTACCTGTATTATCTATATGATGACGTGAATAGTCGTATCCGTATTATCTATATGATGACGCATACAGTCATACCTGTATTATCTATAGGATGATGAGTACATACGTACCTGTATTATCTATATGATGACGTGAACAGTCGTACCTGTATTATCTATGTCATAATTCTGCCTTATCATAACGTGTACATGCTTACATGTATTACCTATGTGATAAGGTATGCGTATGTACCTGTTTGATCTATTTCCCAACTTTTGTCCGTATGTCATAGTTCGTCCATTTTCTTTGTTAAGTCAAAACAGTTGATATGAAATACTTGATCTTAATTAGTTTTCGCAACCCTCTTATAAAATTAGTGAAATCAATCTAAAACTTTCATTATTGTGATGACTTTGTGAACAACTAGCTACATATAGCCATATATTCCAAAGGATTTATGAGGGAGAGAGAGGGAGTGACGAGTTTTGTCAAACCCACTTTAACTCAAAATAAATTTCAGTATGGTGTGCTATAAAATCATCAAAGGTCGAGAGATAGTCATTGTTTAACATCCGTCGCGAGACAGGTGTTATTTCATGGATCTACAAAAAAAACCTGAAATGGATGCAAGTGGACCTGAAAGTGAGATGACAACACAACAATGCCACTTAATGTTTAAACAAACTTTTGAATATTTGGTACCTAAACTCGTCAGCAAAAATAACAATATTTTGGATAGTGAATGTTGGACTGTATTAAAACTGATAGAGATACTCGATGACGCCATCAGATTGTATGGAATAATTGTTTGTAGAACACATTGGTTATAACAGTAACATCCTACTTTTTATTATGTATAGCAATTCCATACGGATCCTATTATATGTACGGTAGTAAACTTGTAAAAACAAATTTATTTATATTCTGCGGGTCGATATCTTTCTCAAGTGTGCAGAACTGACTGACAAATCTTCTTTCTTTGATTCTGTTATGTTCGATGCCACATGAAACGATTGCTTTATCAAGTCCACGCGTATTCTACAAATGAAAAATATCAAAGACTTGTCAGCAGAGAAAGGATCACTGGTAACAACATAGATATATTTTATTTTCGTGCCAATATTTCATTGAAAATGTGTCTTACGTTGCATTGTTGATTGGACATTCCAAGATAAATCGGTAGTGATCGGAATTCCCCAGAAATGAAGATTCGTGACGGCTAGATTGAAGTTAACGCATGCAAATCAGACCTAGAGACGTGGATTATTTTTTCGCTCAAATTCCATATCCGGCGCCTATCGCTCACGTCGAGTTAGAATTCTGATTTCATTTAGTATTATCTTTAGCTATAATTACTATTTGCAGCCGACACGCCTCAAAATAACAAGGATAAATGATTTAGAGTCCCGAGAATTGGCAAACCTATGTGTGCTCGGTACACTCTACGATGTAGATAAGTGGATTTATTTTTCTACATCATTCAATATACATAATGGATTGGCCAAGATACCCATGAAGATTAACCGCGTGTTATTAGATTTAGAAAATAAGAAATATCTCGGTGGGAAGATGTCAAGTTAATCAAGACATTTTCAATAAATATTTAGTAGCACACAATTACCTGCTCAGGATAAATGGACATGAAGAACGTCTGAATCATCAATTCATTGCGTATCACAAAACTTGACATCCAGAGATTTCAAACACAAGTGATATAATTCTTTCAATTAAAATGGCTGAAATAATAATAAATGTTATAAAATTATTTTGGAAAGTTATCAATAAATTTATATTCATTTTTGCTTGTTTGTTTAATTGGTTGATTGATTTATTGTTTGGGTAAATGTGCTAGCGAATTTTACAAAAAGAACGGTCTTACTTTTGATTCATTTACCTGATTTACGTACAAATGTACTCTTGATCAAATTATTCATATATGTTTTTCTCACACCTGTTGTTATGAATATTTAATTTGTATTGTGTGTTGGCTTTTGTCTATGATTATATGTAATGTATATTTGATTTGATTGACATTTGTCCATATATGAGGGTAGGAGTTTGGGCCTACCTTTTTTGAAAACAATATATTACACAGCTAAAATTTGTCTATGATTGTCGATTAAATATTAAGATAACATCACTTGTACGTAAACATGTTTACTTGGTCTTGAGTTCTAGATACAGCCTTAATTCGTACTGTAGAAGATTCCAGAAACGAATTTTTTGTACAGTTTGATGGTAATTTCCATCAAGATAGCCCTCATCCTGGTCTTCTAATTGTGTCTCAGGTTTTTATATTATGGTTGTTTATACTAGAATTACTCATTCTAACCTTAACATCCCAAGTGGAATCAGTCTTTTAGTTGTGTTCCAGTTAATTTCAGCGGATTAATTTATTTAAAGTTTTCATTGAAATTATAAAGTGCTCTTTGACTTTAGGACTAGTTCACTATTTTGGAATTATTGTGAATTCATTTAGAGGCATTTTGGATTATATCGTTATGATACATCAAGACTGTTAGCACATCAACACTATTCCAGGCTATTAGTAGATCAGCACATTCAAGATTGGAATTCATTTGGAACACGACTCGAATTCCTTCGGAGTTCTATACCTTTAGACTTGTGCTAGAATTTTTAGGACTATATAGTATTCAATTCACAATGCTCAAAGTTCTTTTTAAGTTTCCACTTTCTATTCTGGGGAAATAAATTATTTTGTTTAATTTTACTAGACTTGTTGTTTTCGCTCTTTTCTGTTACTTAGTTTAAGACAATAGAATCGTAACACTGTATTCATCCCAACATAATTGCAAATGTACAAAATATTTGAATGTAAATGTGCTTTATACTAGACACAAACAGCACGAAGAGACGTAGTTTTATGGACGTATGAGTTATAGGTTACTGACAAGGAGGCATAATTTTGAACAATAGGCAACAAGGTAAACATTCAACCGTGTAATATGCCGGAATAGCAGAAGTTGACATTTGTTAAATTATATTGAAAACAAAAGCCTGCCTTTGAAACCCCGAGCATTTATGCAAATATAAACTCTCATAAGTTTTTTTTTATTATTTTGTTGCTGAAATAGAAACCTACAGACAAAAATAATACAAAAACCCTTAGCTCGGCCCTCTACCACAACTAACACAGTTATTTCCATAGAGTGTTTCGCTATTCAATCTCGTCCACGACAGAACATCATAGTGCTCTTTTTCGTTCATTTTTAAATTTAACTTTATGCTATCCGAACTGAGCTACATTATTTAAGTCAGCACAATTTATCATATCAAATGAGTTTTTAGTTTTGAACCATTCTAGAAAATTTAATTTTGTGAAATATGACTGCTTTGATTCGTTAGAAGTGTACATTTACATATTTTTGGACCATAATGAAATTTAATATATCGGTACATTTGTTTAACGAATGCATCAGTAAATTATATTTCCACAAATATGAAAATGCATGCTATTCTAAAAATGTATAGACTTTTAACAATCGAGGGTATTGGATCGCACAAAAATCACTAGACCAGTAAGATTATGAAGACGCTTAGCGAAGCGAAAGAAACGCGAGAACACAATACAATTACTTCTCATTTGATACAGATCATAAATAATGTCGCAAAGCCAATTTGTATTGAATTAAACAGTATTACTGTAGCGATAATTCTTTATTATGTAACCATAATGGTGGCATTTAAAACTGAAACATCATATAAATGCATTTGTTAAGACAAAGTGAACAATTACCAAGTTCTAAATCGACTGTAACAGTTAACTGGACAATGCTAGAAAAAACAACGAAAGCGATTCCTATGCATTTTGTTTAGCCATCCACGCCATTCCGTGGTTGTTTAAACAGCTTGAAAAACATTTATTGTCTGCAGTCTTTTTCTGTATTATACATATCTAAGAGCCTTTCTGTATTACACATATCTAAGAGCCATCTCATATTTCCTGTTAATTCTCTCCGTATTTTCTTCTGTAAAATCTCTTTACACTTTAAACGAATAGTCTCTAAATCTTGTATACTCTTGCCCATTCATGCGTTGTTAGGGGATTTATCTCCTGCAGATCTTATGCTCAATGTTGCCCAGTAATCCATCAACAATACAGTCTTTCGATGTAGACTCCTAGATAAAGCAGATTCATGCCAGTATTTGCATCATGGTTAAATTTGATTGTACTAGTAACAAGAGGAGGTATCTTATTAGTACAGATTGCCATAGAAACAGAATTGTCGATGGACCATAAATGCCGCTTGAACAAAGAGTAAGACATAAACGGAAAAGCAATAATTACATATACTATTTCAAAATATTTTAATGGCATAGTGAAGTTGAGAATATATAAATCAGTTTTATGTGCAAATGTACGCTGTAAACGCCACTGCATATTATATATTGGAATCTGTCAACTAGCTCATAAACAGCAGAGCTTCTTGTCATTGCCGTAATGAAAAACGTAATGATTGTAAAATTTGACAAATTACTTTAAATAGTTCAGATCAACATGCATATCCGGAAGTTACTCTCAGTTCATATTAACTTGAATACCATGCGTATATTTATATATATACCACTATGTCAGCCAATTCTGCGCGTCGGGCAATTCTGCGCAACGATACGTCATTTCTATAAACATTGGATCACGTGTTATTTATGGTCAAAAATCCATTTTGTATCAAGAAAGAACGATCGGACTTTAATTAAGAAAAGTGATATTCATAAAGTGTACAAAAATATCCGACATTTCGACTCGAAATGCATATGAAAATGTGATTTCTAAATGTCAACATAGAGACCCACTCCATGACCTTCTTGAACCTGTAACCCAGAAAAACCTATTTACTATGTATCTGTTAGAATCATACGAATAAATACATTATATAAAAGATGGAAATGTATACCTTAAAAAAATTCTGGATCTTAATCCATGTTTCCAATTTTGCAAGAAGTTGTCCCACACGTACAAAATCGTCTGTTTCTAAATTCTTTAGTAATTTTTACCCATAAACAAGACGTTGTAAACACATTACGTCCTATTCATTGTTGTTTCTCTTCCACATAATAGCTTATTTTAAATAAAATTTTGAATTTTACTAATTTTTGTTTACAAGATCGGTTTAGTTTGCTTAATATATCTTGCCATTTATTGGCATTGTTACGTTTAATTTGGTATAACTAGCTATAAACCTGACCTAATTACTCGATTGAACTGCTGACAGAAACAGTCCAAAGTAATGCATTTAATTTCTATAGCCCGATGGATAAACATTACGTCTTTTCAAAGCTGTGCAAAAACTGTTATGGCGCGTGCGTGTTTGGTGTAGGTGTGGTCAGGAACCAAACAAATTTGATAGAACTTGAATATATCCCATTTACTTTTTGTAATAATGTCAATAATATCTAAAAAAAACAAACAAGTACGTTAATTATAATGAGGGAAATACATTTTTGGAACCTTGATTATCTAAGGGAGTGAAATGCTAAAATAAGTTAAAGGAATATTAAGTTAAGGGAACACAATTCCAATGATAAGTTAAATACGAAATTTTAAAACATTTATAACTTTAAGGAACGAAATAATAATTTGAGGGAGGGAAATAAGAACTTTTGGAAACGAATTGTTTAATTGAGGGAATAAATTATTAATATTAGGGAATGATATGTCAATTTAAGGAAAGAAGTTTTCATTTCTGGAATTAAAATGCTAACTTGAAACAGGAAATGATACAAAAGACGTAGTGCATCCTGAGGAAATAGTACGGAGATTCCGAATTTTCACTAAATGGAGGAAGCTAGCTATGTGCGATCTCAAAGGCAGATTTGTGCAACAGTTGTCAGCGGGAGAAAGTATCAATTTTAGGTAGCGAAACATTAACTTGATGAACTGAATTATTAGTTTGACGGAACGAATAATAAGTTTGAGGAAACAAAGCAGTAACTCGAGGGAACGATTTACTGGTTTGAGATTTATTACTTTGTGCGAAAGAAATGTTGATTTGAGGGAATCATTGATTTTGTTTGTCGAAACGAACTATTAATTCCATGGAACGAAATACTGACTCGGCAAAATGTTATCAAGAGACTGGACAGAGTGTACGGCTGAGTCGAAATGGTTGGCGAGTTTTTGTGTTGACCTTGTTTCTAATATGGGTTTTGTGATTGTTCGTTATTTTTTCTAAAGTCAACTGTTTCGCAAACATATAGAATGACACAAATATTGAACATCAGGACGTTAATTACGCTTTTATTGTTTCATCCTAGCCTTTGGTTGATATTGTAAGTACTTTTTGTTGATGAACTTATAGATTAGTCAACGTATGTCTCTACTGCTCTATACATTAGCTGTTTCCGGACTATGATTTTGAGGACAACTGGGCACGCACAAGGTGAACTTTTAAGATAATAATAATAATAATAATAATAATAATAATAATAATAATAATAATAATAATAATAATAATAATAATAATAATATTAATATTAATAATAATAACAACAACAACAACAATAATAATAATAATAATAATAATAATAATAATAATAATAATAATAATAATAATAACATTATTATTATTATTATTATTGTTGTTGTTGTTGTTGTTGTTGTTGTTATTATTATTATTATTATTATTATTATTATTATTATTATTATTATTATTATTGCATTTTTCGAATTGGTTGAGATACAATTATATATTGCACAGTAATCGCATAAACGAATTTAAAGAGAACCATACAAACAGCATGGAACACGTTTTGTGATATTGATCTAGAGTCTTATGTAGCAGGAGTCGTTGATAAAACGGTTTCTCTAATTTTTAAGGCTATAGAAAACATTGCTAAATTATCCATCAGAATTTTGTATATATGTATTATGGGCCAGTGGCCTGTGTTACAAATAAATATTATTATTATTATTATTATTATTATTATTATTATTATTATTATTATTATTATTTCTACTACTATTATAACCTCGTCTTTCCATTATCTTCCCTTGTAATTTACGTTCATATATGTGTTTCTTGTAGTGGCAGCTATAAAGCTACATGCAAACCCGAAGGCACCGCTACAGATGGCGCTCTATGAAACACAATCTTCTGGCAATGACGTACATAATTAGGTCGGGTTAAGCAGGATAGTGGCGAGAGTTGGCATCAAAACTAGTTCGCGTTATTAAAGGATAATAGACTAATTTATTTAGTTTAGGCCTCTTGATAATTCTGGATAATTTTTCATCTCCGAGCTAAAATGTAAATGTGTATTGTTCTACGTGTGTCACTGTGTGTCTGTTTGTGTGTCTGTGTGTCTGTTTGTGTGTCTGTGTATGTTTCATTGTCCTCTAAGGACGATTTTGCTTTAGGTCCAAAGCATTGTAAAACTTTTACCCGGAGTCATTTTCCAACATTTGCATCATGAAATGAGCCCAGAGGTAAACGGACAAGAGCTATCCTCTTTCTGCTTGCCTATCGATTATTTTCTCGTGCACGTGAAGTCCTTCGACCTTGTTTTACCTTGGGGGGTGGGGTTTTTTTTTTTGTTTTTTTTTTCAGGATGAGGATATGGCCGTCTGGCTGACGGTGCTGACTCATGCGAGCTAGGTTGTAGGTGCCGTTTCTCGATTCCTGCTGAACTGTATAACTTGATTGGTATTATGGTCGTTCTACAGATATGTATTTATATAAAGATATGAAACAAACTATTTCTTTATTCTGGATCTTTAAATTCGTGACTGGAAGCAACCACGAAATCCACGAAAATTGGAACCCCGCGAAAAATAGTTAATTCTTTTAACAGTGGTATGATACTCTATTTAATAGGAACAACTATTGTCTGTATTTAGTTCCTATTATGTTGTCCTTTAAGATTAACGGATTAACCGATTAACCGATTAACCGATTAACCGATTTAACCAAAACTCAGATCCATTTATAAGCTAAGAAACTGCAACAGTTATGAAAATAGTGAAGGGATTTTTTGTTGTTGTTGTTGCTCGGTTCATTTATTACCCAATTACAAAATTTTATCACATGTTTATCAGTCTTAAACAATTGTTATTAATTCAGAATCTTTGTTCTGATATAGAAGATTTCCGGTTATAGCGGGCCATACAATGCCCGGAATGGCTTTTTCTGGTAATTAACTGTCTGTATATTAGATAGGAAAAGTAATATTGGAAAAGATGTGGATATAAAATGGTAACCCACAGGGAATAAACAAAGCCTAGTAATTCTGATAAAGTGATTAATAGACAATCATGGTGGTGAAATTAGCCATAAGTCGCGCATGTAGTGTAATAACTGTAAAGAAGGGCACGAAATACCACTGTATGAATGGATTTGATTAATCAACATATTCCGGTTTCTGTAGTGTTTAATAGCACGGACAACGTGTGCATTCCTGCAATATTCACCGTTATGATAGCCTTTTGCGTATTAAGTATCTATTTAAAAATTATTTATGTGAATTTCAAAGAGGGATACAATCTGCTTTATGAATAGTGCGGCCTTTAAGAAACCCTGTCATTAATAAAATGAGATCAACTGAATTAATTTAAATGGTATCCTTGCAACTTGGCAGACGACAAAAAGGAAACTGCTTGATTTATTCCCTTTATTTGTTTCACTCAGGTTAAAATATTTTTCTATATTCCATTCCTCTAGTCAGTTTGGTATGAAAGTTGGATACTTAATACGCACACACTTTAACTAAAGAAATGTGTAAATTGAGTAAACTGTGTTTGATTTAAGACGCTCATATAGAGCGCACACTAACGATATCATAATGCACTCATCCCGTGTACTTGAAAGGTCAGTTGCCGGTGTGTATTGGAGCTCTCCACTTTGGAGGCGTATTGTCTCTCCAGATTCGATTACACTCAATAAAGTATATAAAAGATTCGTACTTGAAACTGATATAACCCATTTAAATTAAGTGGTAATGAGACATCACATATGTACAGCGGTAAGTTAAAAGAGAATCCTAATGAACTGGCGGATTATAGAGCCGCTTCACTCTCGCGAGGTATGCTGGGAACAAATGACCTCCCTAAGTTTTGACCAAAAATAGGGATTTGAATTTATAAAGAATATTTCTATATTTCGTCGAATACGACAAATGTTATAATAATTTATTCCACAGTAGAATTCGATAAATGTTATAATAATGTATTCCAAAGTTAGTCGTATACCACTATGCATGTTTCCAGACGGTCCCAAGATTTGAACTCTTAATTGGATTTTAATTAACCTTATCGTTAACCTATCAACTGGGGGATCTGGATGGACGAGTGGTCTAAAACGCTCACCTATGCAGATCACTGACATGTCGCCTCTGTCCGTGTGGATTCGAGTGGGTGTGTGAGAAAGCCTGCCAGTGGCTTCCATTGGGTCAGTGGTTCTTACCGGGGTTTTCCCGGGTTCTGCCTCCACCAAATATACTGGCCGCCATGTATAGTCAATAATGTTCCGAAAAACCCCACAACAACAAACTGGTCTTCATATTACTTTGTCAATGGAAAATTTAGCTCTGGTTGTTTCATAATACTTTTCTGTCTCGAGTTGTAACTGACATCAAACCGTATGTTTACAACTTTGCTAAATCCATCTAAGATATTTTACATTAATTGAATAGTACTTAATTTTCCCCTGCTAAGCCAACCTGATTTTCTAGTAGTTCCGACCTCCATTTGTGCATATAGTTCTCCATTTATTATCTACATTTTTGATGACACTCAGTTCATTAATAGTAAGTTCATATGCACCAAGACTATCTTATGTATTTTAGGCACTTACTTGGATGCAACATGGCCATAAATCGGCATGTTTTTTTTTTTTTTTTTAAATTTGTTTGGAGATCGCTGCATTTGATTAAAATTAATAGAATCTTAAGAGCCATTGACTTTTCCGGAAAAGGCCAAATCACGCCTGTTTTTCGTTCTGTTTAGGTCTCGTGGCTTATTTTTATTGAATGCAAGTACCAGTCTTTACCTGTTAGCTAATTATCAGGAACAATGAGATAAATCATATGAATGATTCCCTAGGGACTTTAATAGAATGTAACGAAAGCCGATTGACTCAGTTAGTGTAGTGCCACCTACAAACCGTCGAAATATTTGTTTACCAGTATCTGAGGTAGAATCGACCGAAATGTACAAATAATACATCTATGATTTCAACATACTCTTACTATCCTATGGTCTTCAAATAAGTATTAGAAAGTAGTGAGAATCAACAAGCTTTTTAAAATTCAACAGATAGTTTATTCCTTAAACTACAAGTGAACTTGCAAAAAAATAATTTACGGTATTGCGAATTAAATCCCAAATATTCCTGGAATTTCTATCACAAGTCCTAATGATTATGTTATGGATAAATTTTAGTGGTATTCCAAATTAAGTCCAACGCTGGAAGTGTTGATGTGCCTGTGATGGCCTGAATGGTAATGATTCGCCAACAATCTTTTCTTGAATCACAACAATATTATCCAAAAGTAAATCCTTGTTTGAATTTCACCATAAATTTAAGTCTCTATTTCCAAGAATAGTCTTTTAGATGAGCACTTTGTATTTCCAATGAATAAATAATTTGAATAAATAAATTCCAGCCCAAATGAAAAACTGTCCACAACAATAAGACTGATTTCTGCTCCAGATGTTATTGTAGGAATAACTATTTTTTCCAGTAAGCAAGATTTTGATACTCCTCTATCTGACCTAGGTCACAATTAGCATTTTCTTTAAAAAAAAAAAAAAAAAAAAAAATTATATAACCTAATGGAAATTTCATCCTCTTAGTTATAGTTAGAAGGTCCGTTACTAAAACTGTAATAAAGAACATGGTAAACACAATGTCCTTGACTCAGACCAATATAATAATCGTAATATTTATCCTTCAGTCAGAAAATGTAAACAAAGTTGTTTACAAAACTGTCACTGATTTTGGACAAGGTCAGCTACAAAAATACAATTTTACATAATCCACAGCATCGTGAAATAAAAGAAACTAACTAACAAATAATGCAAATTAAATATAAATAAAAAGACTCATCATGTTAGATCGGCAATCTATAATGTCGATTTTGGCACTATTCTTTTCGATATTTAATCTCATCGTTGTCGTCGTAATTTTCATGATCATCATCATTAACATTTTCGTATTTGTCGTCACTAACATTATCATCATTATAATCATATATTGTCCCCATGATCATGGACCATACAGTTGACGGCGGTTCTGTCATTTATTATTATCATTTTATTATTGTTATTATTATCATTATTACTATTATTATTATTATTATTATTATTATTATTATTATTATTATTATTATTATTATTATTATTATTTAGTAGTAGTAATAGTAGTAGTAGTAGATGTTGTTGTTGTTGTAGTTTCCTAGGGGTCAGTGAATAATGTTCTTGATAACTATGTTATCTATGGCACACACTTCCCATGAGTTAATGAATAATGTTCTTGATAACGATGTTATCTATGGCACTCGCTTCCCATGAGTCAATGAGCAATGTTCTGGATAACGATGTTATCTATGGCACTAATTTCCTAGGAGTCAATGAATAATGTTCTGGATAACGATGTTATCTATGTCACTCATTTCTTTGGAGTCAATGAATAATGTTTTGGATAACGATGTTAACTATGGCACTCATTTCCTATGAATCAATGAATAGTGTTCTGGATAACGATGTTATCTATGACATGCATTTCCTATGAATCAGTGAATAACGTTCAGGATAAACGATGTTATCTATGTCATTCATTTCCTGGGAGTCAATGAATAATGTTATGGATAACGATGTTAACTATGGTACTCATTTCCTATGAATCAATGAATAATGTTCTGGATAACGATGCTATCTATGGCACTCACTTCCCTGCTATAGAGGGCAAAGCTAAGTGAATTTTTACCTTTCTTTGAAAGTTGCGACTCTCATCGAAACACATTTCCGTTGAACATGAACCTCTAGGCTAATTTCATTGTACCAATGTATGAAATTATTAGTTTCACATATTTATACCAATGTATGTTGTTATTGTTGTTGATGTTGTAGGGTTTAACGTCATTTTTCAGCTCAAGACAGGCTATACATGGCGGCCAGTATAAATGGTGGAGGAAGAACCCGGAAAACCCCCGGAAAGAACCACCGACCCACGAGAAGCTACTGGCAAGCTTTCTCAGATACCCACATTGGCCGAAACCGAGACTCAAACCCACCCAGACAGAGATGAGATTGCAGCGATCTGTAACGGCGAGCACTTTAGAACACTAGGCCACTCGGAGGCCCTACCAATGTATGAGATTGTTAGTTTTATATATTTATACCAATGTATGAGATTGTTAGTTTTGTATATTTATACCAATGTATGAAATTGTTAGTTTGGTATATTTATACCAATGTATGAAATTGTTAGTTTGGTATATTTATACCAATGTATGAAATTGTTAGTTTGGTATATTTATAACAATGTATGAAATTGTTAGTTTTATATATTTATACCAATGTATGAAATTGTTAGTTTGGTATATTTATACCAATTTATGAAATTGTAATTTGGTGTATTTATGCCAATGTATGAAACTGTCAGTTTTATACCAATCTCATACATTGGTAGGGCCCCCGAGTGGCCGAGTGTTCTAAAGCGCTCGCCGTTACAGATCGCTGCAATCTCACCTCTGTATGGGACTGTTCGTTTGATGTAATTATACCAATGGCTGTGAATATTAGAGTGATATATTCATCTATGAATGGGATTATTACATTGGTATATGTGTTAAATAATCCTTATAGTATGGGATGTTCATTTTTCTGCCAAAATTTGAAACTTTTCTCGTTTTTAAGAATTACACGCGTCATCTGCATTTATCTTTGATATTGTTCACATTATCAGTAAGATTATTGACGTTTACCATATATCTATCTACACGTATTATTGGTAATGTACATATTATCAGTGGCATTAATGTTGTCTACCTTAAATCTACACGCATCGTTGATATAGCTGATATCAATGGTATTATTGACGTAAATCATATGTCTACATTTACGTTTGGTATTGTTCACATTGTCAGTGGCATTTTAACGTATAACATATATCTACATGTATCGTTGATTTTGTCCACATTATCAATTGCGTTACTGACGTCAAACATGTCTACTTTCCCTTTAATGTTGTTCACATTAACAGTAAGCATTATTAACGTCAAGCATATGTCTACATTTACCTTTGATATTGTTCACATTATCAATGGCATTATTGACGTCAAGCATACTTCTAGTAATGTTTGTATATTTAAGCGCTTTTTTAAGCATTTGATGATAAACAAATTTTAAAAAACTGTAGTCATATGAAGACAAAAAATACTTATATATTGTGAAACAATTGCTATGCATCGTGTTATAGGAAACTTACTTGCGAAAGCCACCTCATATTCTCAAACTTTTTGGTGTACAGAAGTTTCTTCATTTTCTTGTTTGTCCTATAACGGTCGCAGTTCAGCGTATTTTCGTAATCTGACATGAACTAATTCAGATTTCTCTCATTTATGGTAAGGCGATCATAAGAATACCGTTCCATAATTCAGTGCGCCGAATAGTACAGGAAACATAAATGAATTGGATGACACGAATGCTTCCGAAGTAAACAGACGACTGAACTATTTATATACTTCCCAAAATGAATGGTTGATAATGTATCACATTACGAAATAAATAAAAAAATAAGAAATGAACCATTTTTACGACTATAGTATGAAAGAAACTAAGTAGATGTGTTACTTACCTTCTTAGAACTTACAGAATATGTCAAGAAAATATATGTAACTTATTAAAAACAATTTCTTGAAATAGGTTTTACATTTCTTTTAATCATAAACGCAGACATATACATTGATGTATCTAACACAGTAAAATCACAAAACACACCCATACTTAAAAATAAAGGTAAATGTTTCAAGGAGTTGTACTGAATCGTTGGAACATCATCTCTCATTACGGACGGAAGTGAAAAATACAAGAATATTGCTTTGTGTTCTTACAAAGGCTGTAGAAACTGCGCGTGCCGCACATGCGTGTTTGATTGAAATAGGTTGTATCTGCTTGCAAGATCAAACTCATCAAGTGCCAGATGAAAGTGAAAGACGTAAATATACCCATAATTTAGTATATAGATGTAATCTATCAGTGACAGATAAAAGTTCATATCTATCAACGTTTGATGAATTATTTATTTTATCCGAACCTATCACTCAATTAATAACCCGACCATATGCGATAGAAGTGGTTAATAAGCCGATGTCTGAGGGGCGAGTGCCACACGTTTGCTTTGATCTTAAAAGAAGAAGATAATGAGCGTATATTCTGTTTGATATCAGAATTACTTTGACTAACAAACAAATTAGATCTTCTCTTCTGATGATTACATCATGTGATCATTTTCAAATTAATCTTAGTTGTCATAACATGTATAAGAAATGAATGTGGCATGCAAGGTCTGAATTTGGTATACAATGTCTGAATTGGGTACCATAATGAGGATTGTGGTTTAAAAAAGAAAAGAAAATCTCCATTTATGGTATACAGTGACACAAATGATCCAGTCTTAATTAGAAAATCTTACTGCATGCTGGAAAGGGAATACACGTTCAACAATTACGGCAAACACAGCCCTTCCGTTGCCCAATATCAACTGAAGTCACAGAAATGAAGGAAGTTATCCAATCTATAGATGTCTTCGTCATTTTTAATTATTCTTCTGTCGTTTTTAATTAATATCTTAATTAAAGAAAGGGCCAGTTTTAATAACACTGCAGCAATTACACAAATACAGCATTCTCCTAAACCAATTACCGTATATACTCGCTTTCAAGTAAAGTCTGCTGCAAACTGTAAAGACCCAGATCAACCGTCACATAATGCACTGGTAGATTTGGATCTATGCAGTCTGAAAGGAGTAATCAGTAGAAAAAACAACATAGACCCTGAACTGCCGACGGTTTATGAGACGGCAAATCAGAGAGTACGTTGTTTCCAATTTTGCTGGGACTTTTCAAAGAGTACAGAAAGTATTTCATTTCCACTGAATAATAATAATAATAATAATAATAAGAAGAAGAAGAAGAAGAAGAAGAAGAATGAATCTATGGCGTTTAAACATGCATTTATATTGTTCTTACACAAATCAAATAAACGATAAGTTTACGCTTTTCAAATATAGAATGCACCATTGGGATAAGTGTTTTATACATGACTGGGTTCTACATAAAATAAAATAAAAGTCCTACGCAGTTTCTATATGCCGACATTTGCTATCGTCATGTCCGTAATGTTTTCTTCAGTACACTGTTTATTCTTAACAGAGGACACCAATTTTTTTCTTTTAGACGTAAACTTTTCCCAAAAAATCAGGTCTGTGTATGTTGCGAGAAAGTCGCAAGGACTGACGCCCGTTCACCTGCTTTATTTCACGAAGCTAGATTTCATAGTATGTAAAATGTTGTAAATATTTCCATAAGGATGCGTTTGTCATCGATCTGTATGTATGTATGTATGTGTGTGTGTGTCTGTGTGTGTGTGTGTGTGTGTGTGTGTGTGTGTGTGTGTGTGTGTGTGTAGTATGTATGTATGTATGTATGTATGTATGTATGTATGTATGTGTATGACTGACTGACTGACTTTCTTTATTTCCTCTTCAAAAGAGATTTCATTCAGTTATTTTTCATTATTACACTATAAAGATAGGAACATAGCTTGACATTAATGGATTCGCAACACATTAAATCTGTAGTATATATCTACAAATATGTGTGTGTATGTATGTATGTATGTATGTATGTATGTATGTATGTATGTATGTATGTATGTATGTATGTATGTGCGTATGTATGTATGTATGTGTCAGTATATATGTATGTATGTATGTATGTATGTATGTATGTATGTATGAATGTGTGTATGTATGTATGTATGTATGTATGTATGTATGTATGTATGTATGTATGTATGTATGGATGGATGGATGTATGTATGTATGGATGGATGGATGGATGGATGAATGCATGGATGAATGCATGCATAAGTCAATGGAAAGACTGCGCTTCTATAGGTCATTGAGAGTAGAATGCACTTGTCAAAAATATCTAGAATTGTTGGGAGATAATGATCTTTGTTATATAATCACTATGCTAAGAGCGGGGAACTTGCCCATCAGAGGTCATACCGGAAGATATGAAAGTATCTGCTATGAGAAAAGATTGTGTCAAATCGGTAACGTTAACATCGAAAATGAATTCCATTTTATTACTGCTTGTCCGCTATATGGAGGAATATGAAGAAAATACTTGCTCATCTTAGTAGATAAAAATCCAACTTTAGACAAATTTAGGTCCTTTATACACAATGATACTAGTAAAATTCTGATGACTAATTTAGCAATGTTTACTATAAAAGCCTTAAAGATTAGAGCAACCGTTTTATAAACGACTCCTGCCACATAAGACTTTAGATCAACATCACAAATCTTGTTCCTCAGAAGTTTTAGGGTTACCCTTAAATCCCTTTGTTTGATTACTGTGCAGTATATACTTGTATCTCACCTATATCCGAGAAAAAGCAATAATTATTACTTTCATGTATATTACTTCTTATAAATACGATGTTCTTTTGTCACGCACTATAACATCTTTTGGTACCACATGATGTATGGATATGTATCATGGGCCAGTGACCTATATTACAAATAAACACTCATGTCATTACTACTATTTCTGGTGCTATTTCTACTACTACTTCTGCTGCTATTTCTACTTCTATTTCTACTATCATTTCTGCTGCTATTTCTACTACTATTTCAGTTGCTATTTCTACTACTATTTCTGCTGCTATTTATACTTCTATTTCTACTACCATTTCTGCTGCTATTTCTACTACTATTTCTGCTGCTATTTATACTTCTATTTCTACTACCATTTCTGCTGCTATTTCTACTACTATTTCTGCTGCTATTTCTGCTACTCTTTCTGCTGCTAGTTCTACTACTACTATTTCTACTGCTATATCTACAACTATTTCTGCTGCTATAGCTGCTACTATTTCTGCTGCTATATCTACTACTCTTTCTGCTGCAATTTCTACTACATATACGACTGCCAATACTACTGTTGTTGATTCGTACTACTTTTACCGTATCGGCTACTTGTGCTACAATTACACAATTACTAATATTGCTGCTGCAACTGCAACTACTATTCTGCTGTTACTACTGCTGCTTCGCTTACTTCTACTAATTTATATTCACTACTACTACTACTACTACTACTATTGCTTTTGCTACTTCTATTAATGCTGCTATTACTGCAGCTTCTGCTATTTCTAATATTGCTGCTACAGCTACTACTATTACTACAATAACTGCTATCGCGTTTGCTGATATTGGTAATATTGCTGCTGAAGCAGTCTTTGCAAATACTGCTGTAGCTGTGCTACATGCATTGCAGATGCAAAATATTTACTACTATTACTGCTATTTCTAATGTTACTGCTATTTCTATTATTTTGCTGCTGTTACTAGTATTGCTACTGATACAGCTATTGTTAATGTGGCTGTAGCTTTACTAATATCACAACTTCTGCTTCTACTTCTGTTGTTGATAATATTGCTACTACCACTGATAATAATGTTGGTATTAGTGTTGAGTCTACCATTCTACTATTGCTGCTAATTCTACTATTGTTGCTGTTACTACTACTATTATACTATTGCTGCTAATTCTACTATTGTTGCTGCTAGTACTACTATTTCCGTCACCGTGACTAATACTTTTGATGCCGCTGATACTTCTACTACCATTATTGCTATTACTACTATTATAACTACTACTATTGGTACTGCTACTACTACTATTAAAACAACTGCAATATCATGCTAAAATAGATTCATTTCCCCTCTCGCCTACAACTTGTACTCCCTACCGATTTAAAAAAAGAAAGACATCAAGAATATCCAAGATGCTCAAAACTTATTTTATGCATAGATTTATAATTAAAAGCTCGATTGTTACGAATCAGACCTTAACTTTTCATTGTCTCCTCGTTTCATACCAAATGAAACATTTTGTCGTAACCGACGAACCTACTCAATGTCATTTTATGGTTGGTGGAAGAGTCCATGTTGAATAAAGTTCTACACATGCATAGAAGATAAACATTGTGTCGTCTGCATCCAATGGATGCGATGTCTAATTCTAGCATTCCAAACATAGTGAAAAAGCGAAGAAATTTACAGAATTATTCATAGCTTACAGAATAGTATGAACAACATCATGCCTGTGTTATGAATAACACAGATTCGCCCACGATAACACGGATGCCGTGTTGATGTTCCGTTCAGTTTGAAGCACGAAGACGATGAATATTTTAAGGATCGCTTGGTGACAATTGAGTTACAAATTATAAATCAATGAGTGAAATGAATAAGTTATATTCATTTTTCAATGTCCTTGATGCATTTAATTTTCAAAATCGGTAGAGGGGTATAAGATGCCCTAAGAGTGAGGAGTCGAACAATAAAATCTTGTTGCTGCTACTGCGGTTACTTTCACTATTGCTGTTCCACCTGCTACTGCTACTCTTACTGCTGCTATTACCGACACTGATGCTGCTACTGCTAATGCTACTATTACCGCTACTACTATTACTACTACTATTGTACCTACTACTACTACTACCATTACTATTACAATTGCTTCCGATACTTCTATTATTGCTACTGCTACTACTTCTACACTTGCTACTGCTACTACTACTACTATTGCTGCTGCTGCATCTACTACTATTACAATTGCTACTACTAATACAATTGCTGCCGATACTACTGTTATTTCTGCTACTACTCTCATACTGCTACTCCTAGACATTTCAGACTGAAAACCTGTTTGTGAATTACTTAATTCATTTCTTCTGTCAACCATGCATCATATCTCTGAAATATGTTTATTTGTAAATAAATTTTAGTCGCATATAAACGTGCCAGCCAGTAATAAACAGTTTATGGTGAATTAGGCCGCTATCTGCTATTAGAGTGTGTGTGTGTGTGTGTGTGTGTGTGTGTGTGGTGCTCTATTAGACATTTTATAACAGTATAAGGTGCTCTATTAGACATTTTATAACAGTATGAGGTGCTCTATTAGACATTTTATAACAGTATGAGGTGCTCTATTAGACATTTTATAACAGTATGAGGTGCTCTATTAGACAGTTTATAACAGTATGATATGCTCTATTAGACATTTTGTAACACCGAAGGTCGGTGACAGGTCCCTAATGACTTAGTAATCTCTCTGTTTTACATCCAAAGACAAGTCATTTCGAGAGATTAGATTTATCGTTAGATATGGTCATAAAAGAAGCGTGACTGTCTCGTAAATCACTGCCTTGTGACTGTTAGCAATGGGAGTTTAATATCTAGCGTATGTGGATGACAGTTTACAACCTCGCATTACGTCTAGAAACAATTATTCTGTGAAGAGAGGGGTATATCACTCAGACTACAGGAGAATGAACGTTTTCCCTCCTTAAACCTAGCGCTGCATATTAGAAATGTCACTCTCGTTTGACGTGCTGGTACATATAAAAGTTAACTGGTACATATAGATCACTGTTGGTGCGTATCCGTTGCAGATGCTCGCTTGAATTGGGTGATAAGACTATAAAGTTGCTATGATAAAAGATTTAAATGAAAAAATTTAATTTGATTTCATGAGACTTAAATAGATGGTTTTATTATACATTTCATAACAATATATCGAAATATATTAGTGATGAAAACTGATATTGCCTAGGGCGATATCATTTTTCTTTTTATTGCCGCAATAGTGATATTACTTTTGGAACTACTTTCTATTCTCCATTTAGAAATTATACCTGCCTTTATGTATGGTATTCTGATTTACATATTTGGGTCTAATTCGTATTTTATTTTTCTTTACATTGTCTATCTCTCTCTCTCTCTCTCTCTCTCTCTCTCTCTCTCTCTCTCTCTCTCTCTCTCTCTCTCTCTCTCATATGAGGATGGATAAATCTTAAAATTTGCCAAGATTGTTGAACCTCTGGTATGTTTTCAGGTAATCAATGAGTAGGTGCCATCAAGAGTGCCTAAAAACCAACCCAAAAGAAAAAAAGCTTGGCTTCAAGTATTAACTCTTTTTATAGTTTTCCACACGAATCAAGCAAAATGTAAGTGACTAATCTTATATGACTCGTTCCTATTGGATACTAGTCACAATGGTCTACGATAAACGGAACACATACAACATCGTATGCCCTTTACGGTCTACGATATACGGTACACATACAACATGGTATGCCTCTTACGGTCTACGATAAACGGAACACATACAACATCGTATGCCTCTTACGGTCTACGATAAACGGTACACATTTTTACGAAACGTTTGTGATTAAATAAGTGGCCGCGATAAACAAAACATACGCCATTCAATAACATTCATTGTTGATGTCCAAACTATAATTATATACATATATTCAAAACTAATCAACACACACACACACACACACACACACACACACACACACACACACACACACAGGGAACTGGATACATTCAGATGTCTTCGTATCGATCCTAAAATGCATGAGCGCAGATCTCTTCAGTGTATCATAGACATAAATACAGGTGTTTGGTTTTGATACAAAACAACTATTTCTGGTAAGAGTTGTTTCAAGCATTTCCCTTTACCTTGCAGTAAAGTAAATTGATCTGTCGTGAAATGCGTTCGTTTGTTGTCTCTTTATAACCAATATATTAAGTACTTACTGATAAATAGATGTTTCTCTCAGCACCACCATGCCAACCCCAACCCAATATTACCGGGCATGGATTACATTAGCACCAGCATTTTACTGTTCACATTGTAAGGATAAACATTGAAGCATATCAATAACTCGCTAAATTTCAGGTTATGCAATAATATGCGACCATAATCTATCTGAGCCGTTTTTCCATTTGTTATAAACTTTTACGAATAAACTAGCAGTATTGACTCCCGTGAGACTGTCAGTTCAGTTCAATATGAGTTGGTCTCATCCATTCATTCTATTGCGAGAGAACGGTGGGCTCGGTATGACAAAACACTTTTGAATCATCCCCCATTAATTCAATCGGTTCAAGATTTTACCTAACGCTGGCATGCCTGATTGAAAGACTAAAATGAATTACAAAATCTTTACCTTGGTTTTATTACATCTAGCGGGAATCTAAATTGAAGCAATTCTCTTGAGAAGAGACATCTTAGGCAACATTTTTTCTCCTTGGTTGGCTATAAGATAAAAAACATATCGATGTTATGATATTTTGCCAACTAATTCTTCTAATTAATTGGGCAGATTTTCTCTGGAGATTAAAACTTAGCTCATGTTCCAAAACCCCCATTAATATGGTTGTCAGTGACAAGGCCAAACGCCTAAATGACCATCCAAACAATCGACAACTTTGCCACTTCAGTGCTTAGCCATCAATCATTTTATGGGCACATACTGATATGGTGTCTGTCCTTTTCAAATGTAGGTCTGTTAGTAGTCACTTCAAGAGATAATTCGAAAAACAACGTGACACTTTTGGATGTAGTGAGCAATAATGCTTGAAAAAGTTTGCAAACAAAGAGAATTGAGGTGAGTCGCACAACATTCTTTCAGATGGCGTATGTGTATTATGGATTCTGTGTCTTTAGAACTTTTACTCATGAACAAAGTCTTCATTCGGAATATTGGATTGATGATAATGTCTGAGCATCCATGCATACCAGGAATTTCATAATGAGAAAGCAAGAAAAAGTATTTGTAAATATGACTGGGCTAATTATCGGGTTTTTAGAAAATAAAAGTTCGTATAAAAACTATAGATGCAAAACGAGACTTCTTAACCGAAGTGTTCATCTGTCATGAAACAAACCAAAAGAAATGTGGAAAACTTGAAAGATTTTCTACCTTCCTCCAAATCACATTCGTGAGTTAACTTTCTTTCTCTTGATGACAAATTTGTTAATGACTTTATTAAATTTGCAAAAAAGTTTCAAATAATGATAACTGCTTTAATTCGTCACTAAATAATAATAATAATAATAATAATAATAATAATAATAATAATAATAATAATAATAATATAATAATAATAATAGTAAATAAATAAATAAATAAATAAAATAAATAAATAATCATTAAATAACAATTTAAACTTATTATTATTATTATTATTATTATTATTATTATTATTATTATTATTATTAATGTTAATTCTGATGCAGCATTGTCAATACAAAGAAATTTAATATTAATAAAATAAACATTCTTTATGCTAGTGTCATTTTTTTTCCTGACAGTTAAAACAACTACTTCGAGTTAACGTGAAAAATCGATTATAATCGTGGTAAAAGTAGACATAAATCACCTACAGGGTATATTAATTGTCAATAAGGGTCAGAAATGTTGCAATTAAAATAGACATGATTAATTCGTGAATTCAGCATACGTTTGACTTTAATGATTCGTATAATGTGCGAAGTCCAAGAACATAAGTTGTATCAAAGCTAGATGTTAAGCATTCTTGTGCGCAAAGTATTCTTATTTATGAGTTTGATAAAAATACGGTATATTGAGATTGAATTAGTGATGTTATACCTATCGGAACACGTTTGGCTTTACATCGAACTAACGAAGTTATTCTCATCACACGACCGATTTAATTAGTTCTGGTTATGACACACAAAGCTAGCAGTTCAAATTGAATTGTTGTCATACGTAAACGGAATTTAAGAGAAATAGTGAAGAGAATTGAATCGAGATCGATCGATCGAGAGAGAGAGAGAGAGGTTAGAATCAAAATTTTCTTTCTTTGAAAAGTATAAAGAAGGGAGATACAAACAGGATATTGTGAAAATGATACACAATTAGTAATAAGAATTTATTAAGGACCGAGAAATAAAAATGAAAAATAGGACTACATTTTTAAAGCGTTTTGTCTTTAATTCTCAAAATTAATTAAAATAACACATATTTATGCAAATTTGATTGATCTTTGGTATAAACTGGGTTGAATATTAAAATCAATTTCCAATACCGAAACTGTCTGGAAAATGTTCATTTTCTGTTTTATTTGTAGGCAGGTTAAACATATTTTAGTTTTAATGGCAAGTTGTAAACATTTGTAATACTAGTAAAACATATTTTATATTTCAACAATATCTTGGTTTGTAATAATGGAACAAAATCAAAATAATGAAAAAAGTGAATATTTAAACATGACCCGACTCTGGATTACTGCAGTTATTGTAAACAGTTTGGTAACTTTTTCTTTATAGCTTTTTGTTATAACACTTTTCGACCAGTCCTCACATATATAAAAAATCTTTAGAAACGTAAATAAATAGATTTATAATTACCTTCCACTCGTGATATGGCGAATGCATGCAGAACCATCATATTAATATCATTTGGAACATACGCAAAACTTTAATATGAATATAATTTGGAACGCACGCAAAGCTACCATATCACTTGGAACGCTCGCAAAATTAATTATTAATATCATTTGGAACATACGCAAAACTGTGAGACTAATATCATTAGAATGCATGCAAAAATATCATATTAATATCATTTGGAACACACGCAAAACTTTAATATGAATATAATTTGGAACGCACGCAAAACTACCATATCACTTGGAACGCACGCAAAACAATGATACTAATATCATTTGGAACGCATTAAAAACTATCATAGTATTATCATTTGGAACACACGCACAACTATCATATCAATATCGTTTGGAACACACGCACAATTATCATATTAATATCATTGGAACACACGCACAACTATCATATCAATCACGAGCAAAGTGTGCAGAAAGATTACATAAATCTTAACCAATGGAATATGATGGTGGGGATAGTGATAATAAAGGCGATAAGGATGATAATGAGTAGATAGACGAATGTAGAACAGAACGATGACTTAAATGACGGAAATAATTGTAATGCTAAAATGATGAAGTATTTTATGATGAACGTGTTAGACAAGGCGCTGATTATTATGTTTTTGGCAAATCGCATTTTATTAAATACGTTTTACCATACCACGATGCATCTGTCTTTTCAAGCAACTGAAAAACTGTTTACGTCATTCCTACAGTTATATATCTGAACATTTTTAATTATAAAGGAATGATATCCATTATTGAAATGATATGTTGACAGCGAGGGACAAAGACAACTCAGTGAATATTTTCAATCACGTCGACGTTTTCTAAGCCTAATGAATACGTAAAGCTCAAATTAGTCATTGTTATCGTATCTGGTTAACATTATAGATATCCAGATTTCTTACTGGATCCCGGGCGAGGTTTTCGGTTTATGATTTATATTCTGCTGTGCTTCGTGATTATTCTCTGAGAAAATACAAACAGCAAAATTATTTTCCTTCCCAATTCAAAGAAAATTAGCAGATGTCATGTATATTTAATTTATATTTGTTAGTTATTTATCCATGATTATACGTAAAGTATAATTGTATTTTGGACTTGACCTTGTCCAAAATCAAGTTCATTGTGTACCTGACCAGTAACCTTTATTTTGTAAACAAATAATGCATAGTTAATATTTCTCTGTGAGTGTAGATTAAACATTAGGATCATGATCAATGGAAGTAAACATGTTTATCTTAATCTGAGTCTGGGGCATCGCAATTCCTCCATGGAATAACCTGTTGTACCTGATGTTTCCCATGTTCTTTATTATAAATTTAGTAACAGTAACAGATTTTATCTTGTTGACAACTTAGAATCTTCGAAAAAATGAACTTTTGACCATCATGCAGGTTCTACTTTCGAGTGTTAGCTTTTAATATAATGTTGTTTACTCGAGCAAGTAATAATTCTTGCTTTAACATCTTTAGCAGAACCAGTCCTATTATTGTGTTCAGTATTTCATTTGGGTGGAATTATTTATTTAAATTATTATTCATTGGCAATACAAAGTGCTCATCTCTAATATTTTTTATAATATTTTTGGACTGGAACATTCATTTTTTACGGTGATTTCAGACAAAAACAGACGTCCAATCTAGCTTATCATGTCCATGTTCAGAGATCAGGAAGAAATCATAGACAACGTTTTGACGCAGTTCGAAATGTTGGCACTGGTTCATCATACACCCAAAGACCAGTGGGTTGTTAATGTCTCAGCATTCTTGCAGGCATCAGCGAAAGACGTCTCCTATAATTTGACTCAGAACGATGTAGACGACTACGACGCCCTGAAGAAAGTGCTGATATGGCACTATGAGCTGTCGGCTGAAAGTTTCCGAAAACTCTTCAGAGAGACTTAAAAAGAACTGTATAAACGCACGCGCAGTTTCATGCACGAGTATGGTTACTTTTTGATAAGTGGATCAAAATGACGGGTACGGCATTAGCAAATGAGGGTATACGCGAAGAGATGTTGAAAGAGCAAGTTATAAGTGTGTATTGGAAAGATTTACTCAAGTTCTTCGCGGATCGTGAGTTCTTGATCTTAATCTATATCAGCGTGATGGCCGAGCGTAACGAGAGTGCCCACTCGCGTCCAACCACCTGGAGTGGCCGGGACCAACCCGGCATCAGCAAAAATAGGAAGGCCACCGAGGGGGCACCCAAAAGACGGAATAGTGAGAACGGTGTGAGGCCAGGGGCCGGAAATCTGACCCGTGATCATCTCCGTGGGACAGGGAAGACCCAGGGGTCAGATAAGGGTACCCTCGGGTTTAAGGAGACCTCCTATGCTACGGCTGCAACAAACCAGGACATGTTGCTAAGGATTGTAGAAAGTATCGTCCGACATTGATTAATGTGTTTGCTCCGCGTATTGTTAAGAAGCTTAAAACAGTGGAGTTAATGAACACAGCGGTAGCTACGGTAAATGGTGAAATGGCAACCGTGCTGTACGAAACCGGTTGTAGTTATCCGGCTTTAGTAGATAGTAAATGTGTCAAGCCAGGCGATTACACAGGCGAGACGGTGGAAGTCCAGTTTGCCAATAAGGCAAAAAATTTGCTCCCGGTCGTGAACATTGTCCTAGACGAGCCGTGTGTGAAAGGCGAATCGAAGCAGCACATATGTCGGGGTTCCTAGGGTGTAGTTATGTGTTGCCACAGCCTAACCCTGCGACCTGTACCGCTGTGCACGTAGGGTCTGTTGAGATGAGGGCTATGAATCGAAAGTCAGGTCGAAGCTGCTAGGACCCAAGACTTCGCCCATAGACAAAGTGCTTCCTGGCGAGCTGGGGAAACTACAAGAGGAAGATTTGTCTCTCAACAAGGTACACAGGTACGTAGAGCACGGCTCCATACAGAAATTGCCAGACGGTGAAGTTAAGTTTGAGTTTAAACGTTATATCTTGTACCAATACTCCAGGAAAGGTCTGATACGGTTAAATAGGTTATTGTGCCGAGAGCTAAGCGAGCAGGATTACTTAGGCTGGCATTTGAGGGTCTACCTGAACGCCACATTGGCGTGGCGATGACCTGAGATAGACCATTGAGGGAGTTCTATTGGCCAGGAGTGTATGGGGATGTGAGGAGGTTTAATTTGTCGTGTGACAAGTGACAGCGGGTGGCACCTAAGACTTCCCATTGCCCAATGCCATTATGAACCAATCCACTGATTGATGAACCTTTCTTGAGGGTGGTGATGGATCTGATTGGTCCGATAAAGCCTGCTTAGGAGAGTGGAAATCGTTATGTATTAACGATAGTTGATTACGCCACCCGATACCAAGAGGCCGTTGCGTTAAAAACACTGACAAAGTTATTGTGGCAGAGGCCTTTTCAGGAGTTTGGTTAAGAGTCGATGTTCCGGAAGAGATACTATCTGACCAGGGGCCACAGGTGGGGGCCACATATCACTCACTCCCCTCACGCTAGGTAAGGATAAGTAGTCTTTTTCTTTAACCAACCGCATGCTTTAAAAGGGTTATATCGTAAATATGCTTGACGCGTGACCTGTCCATCGGTATTTGATTGGTATGATACCCGTGCCATAACAGTGTCACTCAATAACGAATGGTTCCAGTCATTTGATAACAGCTACAGTCTCCCACAGTAGTGACACTTTCTTGGCAACTGTATAAGGACCAAAATACTTAGCCTGGGAGAGTGGGGTAAGGGAAATAAAGCCAAATTTCTGTCACAAGGCCGAAAGCTCCTGTATTTTGTATGTTTGTGATACCTCAGTTTCATTCTTGACTGGAGATTAGTTCTTGCCACCTCGCAAAACCGTTAACAATCTGTATATAAATTTAGAGACATAGCCGAGAAGATTCAAGTCTAACTCTTCAGTGGAAAGACGTATCTCATTCAATAATTACAATGGTCCCCGGATAATATGTCCGGAAACAAGTTCAAAGGGATTAACTCTAGAGACTCTTGCACTGACTCCCTTGCAGCAAACAACAACAATTGCACGCCTTCATTTCAATCTTTTTCTGTCTCCTAGCAGTATGATGTAATCATACATAAACCTTTCCAAAGCACCTTGACTCTCAGGGTGATAAGCGAAAAATCTAAACTGTTGGATGCCTAATTCATGCAAGACTTGCTGGAAAATATCAGACATGAAATTAGATCCTTGATCCAGAATGATCAGACTTGGGGAGGCCAAACAGTGCAAAACAAAACCAAAAACAAAACAAACAAACAAACAAACAAACAAAACTTTATCAAGGTTTTGTCTATGGTCTTAGTTTTGATATTCCGTAAAGGAATGACTTCTGGAACTCCTGTAGACTCCTGTTAATAAGTACTGGTTGCCTAATTTGGTCTAAGGTAAAAGACGGTACACTCTACCATTATTGTAAAAGGGTTCGTCAAACGCAGAAATAGTTGACAGATGAGCTTTGCATCTCTTCTCATTGGGTTTTCCTACCATTTGACAAGTATGATAAGACCTACAAAACTTAGAAACATCACTTTTAAATTCATGTATTAGGTCTTATTTTCTCCTAAAGGACCAGACTTCGGCGTCTCATGTACTAGACTAAGAATTTCCTATCAGTATGAACAAGGAACAAAAATTTGATAGCTAACAGACCACTTGTCACCAGCGGGTACCTATCGTGGCATCAATTTTCTCATAAGGACCCAATTCTTCAAGAAGTAACAAGTTTCTTCTTGTGTAGCATCAGTTTCACTAATAACCCTCTGAAATAAACCCTCTGGATCTTCTTCGTGTGAGACAACTAGTGATTGTTTTTATCACCCTGATTAGATTTAAAAGCATGTGTAGACAAAAGAATCTCACTGTGATCAATATTTCTGGATTGAACAAACTAGGAGCAAAAGTGACCTCATTAAATGCCTGACCCAAAAGGTGTCCACTAAGGGAATAACATCCTGTTCAACAACATCATTCTCAAGAGAATACTTTGCCATAGCTCTAGTAGCTGCGCAAGCTGGATAAAAACCAGGGATTTCTCCTTCTGTAGGATCAACTCGTCTATCCACACAAGACTTATCAGTTACCAATGGATTAGCCATGACCATATCTTCAGCTAGGTCATTACCTTGTAACAAATGAACACCCGCACTGGACGGAGAGGTTTGCGCATCTTTAATCGCCGGTTCCGAAACTAAGTCTGATGACATATCAAAACAATAGAGAGGAACATTAACACTTCCGCAATCTACCTCCCTGTACTAGAGCACTTTCACTAGAAGAAGACTTCTCAGAAAAGTATTTAATAAACTTTGAGACTATAGCACTTTCACTAGAAGACTTTGAGACGCTCCTGTGTCTCCTAATATCTTAGAGTAGCTTCACCTAAATCACCAACTAGTGATACTGACTCATCAACTTGTGATATTGACTCACCAAATAGTGATATTGACTCGCCAACCAGTAATATTGACTCACCAGCTAGTGATATTGACTCACCAACTAATGATATTGACTCACCCACTAGTGATATTGGCTCACCAACTAGTGTAACTGAACGCTTCGACATGAATGGTTCGTAATTCTCCATGACAAAATCAGACTGGTTTACGCTAACCCACAGACAAGTATCTCTTTCAATACAATACCGTGACCTTGACCTCTTAGAAACAAGAACATTTGCAACTGCTCTGTTAGAATTCTATTGCTTTTTTCTCACCTTAGTGCAATCAGAACTAATGTGCATTTCATCTTACAATAAATGCACGTGGGAAGAGAAAAGGATTTCTGATCTTTCCTATCAGAAATTCGATTCTTCATACTTAAATCAGTTTGAGATTTTTAAGTACTCAAACAAGACTGAAATGGTTTCTTAACTAAAACCTGCTGAGAGAAAGATTTATTTACATATATACTTTCTGAATATAAATAATCACCAGCTGTACTAATCACTTTCTCTAAAGTTTCAAACCCTTTCTCATCTAGGTAAGTTTTAACATAACTACTGACGTGATTCTTGAACTCTTGATTCTTCCCAATTAGTACTATCACTTCATCTAACCTTTGCATTTCTTTCTGATTCTGATTTCTGTGCATTCGTATTTCCCAATCAGGCTTTTCTCTGCGCAGTATAGTTTCCCTCTCACGCTTCTCTCTTTCTCTAGGTCTCTCTTCCTTTCCTTCTTGAATTTCCCTAACTCTATTTCTCTCTTTCTTGCATTTGCATTTGGTCTTTATGTAGTTCCCTATCTTCCTGTATTTGCATTTGCTGACCTCTTCTTAACTCTAACTTTTCGACCTTTCTACGTATTTTCATCAGATCGTCTTCTACCTGAAGCAGAATCATTCTTAACTCACCTTCTTTACTCGACGAATTCGAACTTAAAACCTTCGCTTCTTTTATCAATTTCACTAGGTGCTGCTGATGCTTTCTCGACTTAAGTTCCATCCCTTTCCAAAATTCTAACATCAACGGTCTTAGGACAGTATGTCCTATCAAAAGATCTAAAACCTAAAGACTCTTGGGTAGGATCTACAATACATTCTCTACTTAGGATGTCATGGTGAAAGCTTGCTGGTTTTACTATTATTTTCCCAGCTACGAAATCCAAATACCAGAGACTACCAAATATTTCAGAAACAATACAATTCAAACTTCAAAAAATAATTTTCTGAAATATCAAAATCTCTGAAATATTAAAACTGCGATTTAAATAAGTTCAATCCTGAAAATATTCAAGTGAGTTTCAAATTCCGAGACGAGTTCCCATTAATCCTATATTATCCTGCGACGAGCCATCCATTAATGCAATAACCTCTGGTGGCTTAAACTTAAAAAACAAGTCCAGGTAAAACCAAGACAGCATTAAATTTTCCAAAAATATGAATTTGTTTAAACAAAATATAAAATCAAACAAAGTGAAAAAATTAAAAGTAACCTATAGTCTCAATATACGCTTATTCAAATAAACAAAATCTGACTCACGAAAAGTTCCTGGAACAATTAGATCGTATTATTTCAAAATAACTCAAACGGTCTTGTTATGACCATAGCAATCATCCTTGGTTTATGAATGAGATTCTTACAACAAGGTGTACATGTACTTTACTATAGCGCTAGCCAGCCACTGAATTTAAGAATTTAAAACATAACTGTCATAGACCAAAATGAATAAAATAATAAAAAAATAATCTATATTATAATTTAAAAGATGATACAGAGATCCTAACAATCAAGTGTTCATTTCAGTAATAAGTTTTTCAATCTCCAGTCAGTAAAATGGCTGAAATTCTATCAATGAAACATCGTCTCTATTCATTTTCAGTTACAAATAGGATAAACATTCAAATGATTCATTTTACTAAAGTTGTACTTTAGATTATCAACAAATCATATATATATATATATATATATATATATATATATATATATATATA